>JAUELE010230111.1:0-20989 GCA_031471655.1 Diodora aspera | reverse complement strand
TCCTGTATCAAATTCAGTGTTTTCTTAAAGAAAATGAACAACCTGAATCTGAACATTTCAAACGGCAAAACCTGACAACCCTGAGGCGGGCGAGTCCAACACCAGTGGATTTTTTAAAAATAATCCACTGTTGGGACAATAGAGTGACGTCACAGAAATGGATTAAACTGAAATAACATTTGGACCACTGTAAAATTAGATTTTATTCAGGTTGGATAATATGGGCGTAACTCAAAATGAGTTTGACCAAGATTGCACTAAGTGGCTTGTTTGTCCATTAAACTTGGTGTTGCTATTTCAATGAATAATTTAAAATAATTTATAACAGATAAGTATGTATGCAAATGACTGTACATAAAACAAACAGATCAATATGATCGAGTCAGAACAAAATAAATAAGTCACTCACTCTTCACCAACAAATTATTTTGATAATGAACACTTTGGCATGGACATGACAGAGAAACATACCGTAACAACGAGACTCTGAAATCACAGAAGAAAGAGGAAATTGCACCAGTGCTGTGAGACAAGGATGTCGCGAACAAAATCTGTGGAGATTCTTCTTCCAGTGTAAATGGTTGATACACATGAACGAGGATGAGCATACATAAATCAATACAAGGACACAGAACACAGTTTGGATGGTATCTTGGAACCACAACCTTAAAGCACGGTAAAAAATGTTCAGTAATGGGCAACAAAACATGATCCGTTACCTAGCAACCCAATTAACATATTGTACACTATCAACAACCAGAACCTCAGAGGATCAATAAATAAATAAACATTGATTTAATGACTTTTTAAAGCTATTCGGACATCTTTAAAAGTTAAACATTCACAAAATTAACATTGTTGATCATGTTCACAGAATGTGAAGGACTAGTATACGAGTACACTGATGACCTATTTGAGCGGACAGTTGAAATTATGTTTTATGTTATAAGGGCAATATTGTAGCCGTAACACATTGTGATGTGCAAGGCAAAAATATAATAATGTTGAGTCTTATATAGCGCTAAATCCAGCGCTGTGTGCTAATACGGCACTACGCACTGCTCTAAGCGCTTCAAGCATTATTACCCCGGTCCAACCTAGGCAACCCACTGAGGCGCACTGAAGGTTATCCACACTCCACGCCCGGTACCCAGACAGGTGGAGTAAAGTACCTTGTCCAAGAGTACAACACAGCGCCAGCTGGGCTCGAACCCGACTCGTCAGATCAAGAGTCTGACGCTATACCTCACGACCACCGCGCCTCAACAAGTTGATCTAAATCAGCCAATCAACGTCAAAGCTTGTTGGCATGAACTTCCCTTCTGCAATGTTTGATGGATTTGGATATTTCAGTACTGAAACTTAAAAGCATTACCTGAGCCAGATCCAGGAACTTCAGTCGAGGTTGAAACCTGGGAAAAAGAAATAACTCTTTAGCAAAACCCAGTTGTTTTGCAGACCTCTGCCTGCATTTATATCTTGCAATTTTGTGAATGATTTCGGATAAATGAGCATAAACTCGGCCCAATGCACTTAATATGCTGCTATCTGGTTCAGTTTCAGAATAATACATCTGTTACTAATCTGCTAACAATATCACTCAGCTTTAGAATAAACAATATCACTCAGCTCTGGTATTACTCTTTTCGCTTCAAATACATCAACACGTAGGCCTAACTCGCGTTGTCAAGACATTCGTTCCTATTTTCAGGTAACAAGGATATTTTTTGGAGTGAGTGAGTGATTTGGGAAGCTACGTGGTTTTCAGCAATCTTTCAGCCACATCACCACTGCATCACCGACATCACGTGGGACTTGAACCACAACTGCCAAGGCTGTCAGATTGCTGGACCTACTTGCTGACCACTGCGCCCCATTTAGAATATTTGGGGATTACCTATTTGATATTAGAAATACCCAATAATCTTAATTTTTTTTAGAGTAATAATATCTGGAACACTGTTACTACTTTCAGTCACAACATCAGGTAAAATAAAAATCAACTAAACAAGGACAGAATTTGAGCAGATTGCACGGCAGACGCTTCATTTATGGGGTTATCCCATGCAACTGATGAAGAATAATATCGAGATGCAAGAAAATAACTGGTTAAAGGTCAGAGCACCACTCGTTAAACTCGTGTTCACAGAAAACCTGACAGTTGATTCATTTAAAACTGCAAATTAAGTGGGGAGAAATTGCTTCTCACCTTATCATTGCTGTCGGTACTGTTTTCTCCATCTTCACTTTTTGTAGAATCTGAAATCAAGGAAAGTTGCTTTAAACTGTTTTCATCTTAATACCAATCCAAACTCAGGTCAATTAAACTGCAAATACAAAATCAGACTGTTTTGCTATGCATACATGTTTTGTTTTATGCTACAGGGCTGGTTGGTTGGTTGGTTTGATTTAAAGTGGGACTAGGCAATCTTTCAGCTACATGTTCTCTTTTGCCAGATGAGTGCAGGAAGAAAATTAGTATCACCAGTGGGGAACTGGATGATATTGATGCAATGAAACCTGCGAGCTACGGCTACTACTGTCAAACCAATGATGATAAAACAATGTGGCAGAACTCTATATGGTCTCTTCATGTAGAAATACTGACGAGTGTTATGCCAAGGAAATCGAACCCACGACTCTTGAGTCAGAAGGCTGATGCTGTAGGGACACACTTTCAGCCATAACACAACACAAAATAAGATCTGTTGAAAAGGACCAATGAACCAATTTCTCACTGCCAGAGCAATAAAACACAATAAGGTGCAGATCCTTTGGGTGGGGGTAAATGCTCTCCTAAAATGTTTAGCAAAACATTTTGCATAAGAATTAATTACTCTCTTTAAGCAACAATGCTGAGGTCAATAACAGCGATGTTCATTGCCTATCGATAGATCACATAAGTTGAGTTCAGAATGAATTGAATCGTTATGACCAACAGGGGGTAAGCGAAGTGCTAGCCACTCAGGGTTTCCGACGATAGATCCCCCCCCCCATTTCAAATTCAGTATTTATCTTTCATACGCATTACCTTTCACTGGCATCGGTTATTCTCCCAATTCAAGTGATTAATCATCACAGTTAAACAACAATCCATATTTCTTCAAAAACAAAGCATCTTCAATAACAAAGCAAAACCCTTTAAAGTCACGCCCTATACTTGGTCCGTTTGCTTTCTTTGCAGCTATGTAGTAAAAATCTGCCAAAACAGTTTGATTAATCCTGTTGATTATGTAAGACTGACGGAAGCGGTTCCGCAAATATCCTGTACATCGATGCAAGAGAGGTAAAGTGACCAGATACATGGCAGGGAACTCTAACTTAAAATACCATTTTTATTGTTGAGGCAGTTTTTCATCAGGAAATGAACACATTTCTTTTGAACACATTTCTTTTTAACACATACAGATCTGAACTGCATACATTTCGGCATTGCCGTTTTCGCTTTGTTACAAACCACAATTAGATGAATGTTCAAATTATCTTGGGCTTGCTGTTTCAGATTCTTTGACCATTGTCTAAATTCACAATGAGGGACATGGTGGAAAATTCTACATCAAGAACTCGCGACTTGTGCAGAAAGGTTTCAATGTTTTGTGGCGTTTCGAGGCGATAGTCGCTACACAAAAAGCACATAACTCGCAGTAAACTAGTACATAACATTCTTTCACTACCTACTGAACAAAAAGCAGAATTAGAGCATCACTCATAGCATTCAATCTAAATCTCGATCTATTTTTACAGAAGATGGTAGAAAAGTAGAAGGACTGATCGAGAAATGGATAGGGTTCTCTTTCATTTTTCGTTAATGCATGAGAGTGTGCTTCATTTTCTACACTTTAATTTGAAATATCTGGAATTTTCGTGCCCTTTTCGCAATTCATACGCGTTCAGAGGCTCGATTCTGAACTTTTTTCCCGGCAAAATATACCTGCGACGGAGTCCGCCATCTTGCCTGTTGTGTTTGGAATAGTCACGTGATCATGTAGATGGCGCAGCGAGGTGCAAGTATGTTTAGCGTAGAATTTGAGAAACGTGACTGGTCTAAAACTAAGCATTTTCACTCGTTCCCATTTTCTTTTTTTACGATTTAGAAAGATAACATTTTAACAGTTTATGCTGGAGTTAAACTAAAATTTAGATTGAGTGAGACAATGAAAAATAGATTTTCTGACATTATAATTATGCAGACCCATCCAAAAATGGAAATTGGTTGGTCAATAATCCAGACAGATTTTAAATTTTTTTTATTTTAAACGTACTGATAATCAAACCACTTCAGAAATAGGCCTACTGAAAGAGTTATATTAATGGTACATGTCATGGCCATAGAAAATTGAGACTGCGGGGGCGGGGGGCAGAGTACGAGATGGGGTGTCCTCCCGTCTCTTACGAAGAAATTTTTTTATTTTACAACAAAATAAAGCGATTTCCTGGCATCTTTCATTATTTTATTGAAAGTTTTTTTATTTTATAATTTTAATTTTGTTTAAATATCATAATTGAAAAAAATTCTATCTACGGCCATGGTAACAGGTCAAAACTGTTTCCCTCGGGACATAAACTGGATATGAAACGGGTCACTCGTTATATATCATATAAACATCCACAAAGTAGAAATCATCAGAACATCATCGGGGTCCAAAATGGAAGTTAAACGGTCCATGGAGAATTCAGTATCGAGTCTGAACACCTAAAGCAGCTATGTAGGCAAGACATTTACGGCGCATGGGACTCGCCAGAGTCTGAAGCATGTTCTGGGGAATAGCATGCCGCTCCAGAGTGTTGCAGATCCTGAGGCGAGGGATGTTTTCTCTTGCACCTCTTGATGAAAGGTTCCACAAGTATTCAATTGTCGTCATATATGGTGAATTGGCTGACCAATCCATGGCTACGGCATTTTAGTGCAAAGGAAAGTTACTGACTTCATTGTCATCCTGAAAAAGACTGTCTGCTATCCAGTGCGCTGCAGGCAAGGGTGACCAGGAGTAGCCTCTCTTCTCTGCAAGGTGAAGGTCTAGCATTTGATGACAAGCAAACTTCATACACCGACATAGTGGTCGTGGAGATGAGTCCCGGAGCATTTCCATGAACAAAAGATTGCTCTCTTCTTGCACTGGCAAGTCTGATCCACATATTCAAAGCCGTGGTTTACAGCAATCTTCCATCTACAACGCGGCAATAAGAGTGTCGATCCATGTTTGCTCGGCTTTTGATTGAATTAAAGTTGGATGTGTAGTCAAATGCAAGGTCTTTCTTTTCCAAAATCAACAATGAGTACGCTAATTGTGCAATGAAATATGTACATATCACGATTAATTCACAAATTATAAAGCATGTGTGTTACTATAAAATGTCTTTCAATTATCATGTTATCGTTTGCACCCATGTGTCATTTTTTTCATTCGCAAACTTTCTGAGTAATGAATAGTACAGATTATTTCTTTCGGTTATTGTGAATGTTATTCAAGACATGCGGCCTGCATTCGTCCCGACGCTGTGAAATCACTATTTTACCCAACTGACACATTTTAGAAACTCAAAACGAGCTTTGAAGGCAATAATATCACAAACAACAAGTGGAACTAAAAGTTGTTTACTATAGCATTACATCGGGTTTAGTGAGCCCACAATCCACACACAATCCATTTCGATAAGATGGCATACGTCATCAAACAGTCCCACCCCTCATTGAAAGAGTCACGTGCAGTTGCTAGAATACGACGCCGGAAAGACTTACACAAACGCCTGATCGTGACATCAGGAATGTTCCACTACTCATTCTGTAAAACCTGATCCAATTCAGCAACCGTCGCCCTAACTGATCCCAAAGATGCTCGACATGATTCAAATCCGGGACACACCTGGCCAATTCAAACTCCCTGGTCAGGTAACGTTAATGCCGACCAGCCGTAAAACAAATCCTAAGTGAATCTGGCTGTGTGAGCCCTGGCATTGTGCTGTTGAAAGAGGAATTCCACTCCAGGATGTGGTTGACATTGTGACAAGTGTTGAGGTACAGGTTTTTACAACGTTGTCAACGTATCGCTGAGCAGTAAGGTTTCCAGGCACAATGTCCAGATCACTGCCAAACGCAACATTGATGGCATCCCATACCATTAGACTGCCTCCACAGAACCAATCACACTCGCACGCAAGCATCGGCAAAATGTTCATGTCGCCTGCCGTACACACACACGTTCGGAGCCCCAGCTGACGTTGAAGCGGGACTCGTCAGAAAATATTATGTTCCTGTAAAAAGCATAAAGTCCTTGCTGCAGTGAAAAGTGATGTTTAACAGCCTTGTGGCGTTGTGTGAGGATGTTGCCCTGGGTCAGGACATTGACATAATATTGAATGAATGGATCTCCCATATTTTCCAAAAGTGCTGGCTGCTGCAGGACGGAATCAGTTGTGACGGTGGTGCAGGCGAATTAGTCGATCTCGTCTGGGGGTAAATTGTCACCGGAAGCTGCCCAGGTCGAGGTCGATCTTGAACACTTCCGGTCTGTTGGTGCTGTTCAAGAAGACGCCTTATCGTCGATGGGGAGGGACATTAAATGTTCTGACAATCTCGCTGTTTGATTTTTCTGCCAGCACTATACCTAAAGTTCGTTCTCTCTCACCTTCCATCAACTGTGGCATGATGAGAGTGCATTGCATTCAAAATGATTGTGCATGCATATTACACCTGCACGTTTTATCAATTGTTTTCATATTGGGAACATGGATGATGTTCAAACCCAGCCCTATTGACATTATGTCTTTGTCACTCACAACAGCGGCTGTTAACGTACACAGGCTTGTCCGGGAGGAGTCACTGGCATTGCGAGCCGTTCCGGGAGGAGTCACTGGCACTGCGAGCCGTTCATGAGAGTGTGTGTACAAGTACAGAATGGATTTATCTCAATCTGTCTTCAAGCACTCATTCAGTCAACCAGTTTATGTTCTTGTTTGAATAAATATTTCATCATCCATCATCTGTACTCCAGCACATGCTTTGTTGTCACTCAATCATAGACAAGTACCTAGCTGTTATATTGGGGTCACTAACCTCAGAGGCTTGGAAACATTGGAATGTCTTCGATGATCTTATTAGGAAATATTACAAAACAATTAATCAGCATACCATATTTGATGACATTTAATAGCCTGCATTTCTTTTGCAGTTCCAGAAGTAGCACCAGGAGGGAGGGGGCAAACACACACACACACACACACACAAACCTGGTTTTGGGGAACCTTAGCTCCCCCACCCCCATTGGGGAAAGTGTTGCAATTTGTTGAGGAACAGCTAAGAAAAGATTTGTGTATTTGGCTTAGCAAATATTATGTTTAGCTTTCCTGTTGAGGATCTCAGCCTCACTGTGGTAGAAGTCATGGTGCCACACATCAGCCATTCGGTACACCTCTTCCCTTTGCTGTTCGGTACACATCTGACACCTTTGGAGCAGACTATGAAATTTTAGATCACAAGCACAAGATAAAAGAGTGAGTAAGTTGTGATTCAATGAGGCTTTTGGCAATCTTTCAGCCATATCAGCACAGTGTGACTTCAGTGTCACGGGTCAGTCTCCGTGTGAAGGAGAGTTACCCACACCCAGTGTCAGGGGTGAAGAAGCCTAGGGTTACTCAAACCCAGTGTCAGGGTAAGTCTCCATGTGAAGGAGAGTTACCCACACCCAGTGTCAGGGGTCAGTATCCATGTGAAGGAGAGTTACTCACACCCAGTGTCAGGGGTCAGTCTCCATGTGAAGGAGAGTTACTCCCACCCAGTGTCAGGGGTCAGTATCCATGTGAAGGAGAGTTACTCCCACCCAGTGTCAGGGGTCAGTCTCCATGTGAAGGAGAGGTACCCACACCCAGTGTCAGGGGTCAGTCTCCATGTGAAGGAGAGTTACCCACACCCAGTGTCAGGGGTCAGTCTCCATGTGAAGGAAAGTTACTCACACCCTGTGTCAGGGGTCAGTCTCCATGTGAAGGAGAGTTACTCGCACCCAACAAGGCTGGCAGATAGCTGGCTGACACACTAACCACTGCACTGTCCTGTGTCTGAAGACAAAAGAGAAACAAGAACATGTCTTGATCAAGAATATTTATTGCAGGTTAAAATGATATCTGAAGCCTAATTATTACAACAGATCAGGTAAGTGCTGAGGTCAGCATTCAGGCAATAGTCAACAACATAAGTGCAGTAAAAAGTTTCAACAACATTTGTAACAAATTTTGTGTTAAATACATCCAGTATCTATACAAATATGGATCTAATTTCAACTAACGTATTTCAAAGATGTATTATTTGTATATACTTACAATTATACATCGCATAATGTTACAATGAATGTGTAAGTTATAGCATCAGGTCTTTTAAAACAAAACAACTGAACGCAGAATGGGTAACCTAAATCTCAACAAAAGAGTGATTTGGGGTTTTACATGGTTTTCGGCAATCTTAAAGCCACATCGTCACGTCCTCACCGACATCACATCGGTGTCTGGGCTCCTGTCTTTCCAGGCTGAAAGAGAGGTGCCCGGGTGGAATTGAACCACAACCACCACTCGGCCATCCCGTGCCCCTAAATATAAACAAATGGTAGCAGACTAATCGGTATATATACAAAATGTCTCACCCATATCATTACTCTATGTCAGCACCTTCAAATGGCAAATTCTCTGTCTATGCTTCAAAAATTCTAAAAATTAAAATATTTCGAAACCTTGAATTTCTAAAAACACAAAACCTTTCTCCAAACCAATATGTGCCTCTAAACCATAAATAACATTCAACAATGTTCTAGGTAAAAACTTCTTCACTCATTGAAATATTGATGAAACGATCTATGTGATAAATCCCAACAGAAATTCTAAAAGATGATTTAATGTGCATTGATAACACAATCACTTGCCAATGTATTATAAGCCTTTAATCAGAAGAATAATGCATTTATAAACCACTTAACAGATAACATTTAACTGGAAGTATGTCTTGCATAAAATATAAAATACTCAAATCATATGAGACCTGTAAATATAATAAACATTTCACATTTAAAATCCCAATACTCATCAGTAAGTCAAATATATGGATTGAAACAGATATATGTTGTACTGAAAAATCTTACAATACCACTTGTAATTTTGTACGAAATACAAGGAATACTTGTGATTATAGCTACAATATATGTTGACCAACAACTGTATCAAGAAAACAATTGCATTGTTTATTTACAAGATTCCTGTATAAATATTGATCTTTTGCTTCCAAGATGTGGCCACCCATCCTCGAAATCCAGGGCATATAAATAACTCTGCCAATGATCCATCATATACCCTGGAATCACTCCTATTAACCACGATTGTCTCAAGACGATCAGTGAAGTGAAGCTACCACAGCAAACGCTTGCGTCCAGTCATGTAGTGCATCTCTCATAACACTAAATGCATCAAGAGTTAGTTCTCGTGCAGCGAATCCGAAATTTTCATTGGTTGTCTATATTTAGTAGATTTGGATTTTCCATACACACAAAACGACTATCGTGAAAGGGAGTACATCCAGGGCATGTGATGGACTGTTGGTGGAGTCATATATGTCCTGAATTTCGAGAATGATGGCCACCAAATAAAATTGAAACTGAAATAATGATGCTAAGGTGACAGCAAATCATATAAACCATCTGAAGCCAAAATAAATGGTTGTTTATGCTGTGTATAAAGAAGGGTTCACTTATATTATTTTAAACTGAATTTCAGAGCAATAAGTGATATGTAAAACTGAATAATAAATTTATGCTGTCACAAGATTTTTGTTTTAATTTCACAACACTGATCATTTCCCTGAACACTCTTTGTCAATTTCAGAAAATATCTGGAATATTTCTCTCGTATACATAGCCATTTGTACAAAAACAGTTCACTTGAATGCGCCTGAATGGTCTTCAGAAGCTCAAGAACTTGAAACTATTGACTGTTCGCCTTAACGCAGTCTTGTTCTCACTTTGCCATCGTCTTGAGTCTGATGATTCGTAACTACCAGACAACCAATGATATGGGAATGGCTACAGAGGGGCCCTGAGTCAATGGTTTAATAACCTAAAGGAACATTATAAATATTCCGGCTTTTCAAAATTCATTAGAATACATGAAATAAGCTATTTGTACCAAAGCAGTACAAGAGGAAATGGTCGGTTTGTTGTCTGTACAAGCTAGGAAGTCGGGAGCAGCTCAGCTGTCAGTTCAGAACCGTTAAGGTCTTAAACAGAAGACTACTGGCCTGTGGATTCCTACGACTTAAGCTCGACTTTCCAAGGGAATTCATGCTCGAGAGACTTGGATATGAACGCTGTACAAATACAGTCCCAGAACCCACCCAAAAGCAAAAACCCTGTTTTACACATGGAATGTCTTAGGATGAGGCTGTGTTTGAGCAAACAAATTGTTAGCCTACAAATGGTTAAATATTCTAATTAACTTAATGTGTTCTGAGGTTGCCATTTCTACAGATATAAGAATGTTTCACAGTCATATAAGAAACTGAGAGTGATTGGAACTCTCCTAAATAAATATGCCAAGTTCAAGGGCAAGCTGTAATTAATTAGATATTATACGCGAAGGATCAAGAGGGCAAATGAAACGATATTTCCATCCACCCAATCATGGGCATTAAGAAATTGATAAACAGTTGAGAAATGACTCTTAAATTTTGATCACTTTCAAATTTTTAAGTTCATTATGAGGATATCATCTCTTCTCAGTTCCCCATTCGCGGGGTGCACAAATTTAATCTAACATATGCATTACTCAACCATTGATAGAATAGTTAAAAAAAATATTATTCCTTTATGGTAAAGATCGAATTTTGATATTAAGCCCAAATCAATTTTTATACTGATGTAATATGATGTATCCTTTCTACTGTAGCTATGTGAATATTGATGAGACAATGAATTCTTAAATACAGGGACATAAAACAAGTGCCTGGAACATACTGTTTCATAAATCAGCCATTGTTTTCCCAGGAAAGTAATCTTTTGAAGAACTACAGTTCTGAATGTCTTTAAATTGTAATGTTGTTGGGGTTTTTTAAAAGCACCTTTCAAATGGACAACAGTATCTCATCCAAAAACTATAATGTATTACTATGAGACAAAACAATATGTACAACTATCTGCATAAGATATCTGTATTAAATGATCATGTGATTTACTAGTATGCTATTTGTAGAATAAAGTAACGGATCATGGAATTTAAAAAAATATTAATCTTATAGATAAAAAAGGTGTCATAAAATATTATAATGAACAAGAATCTGTAACCAGGTTCAGTCCGTGTCCAAGCTGACCATCCAACTGCCCACGTACCTTTCCAGCGGAGCATGGTGAAAACTGAAGATGTCAGAAGATTGGACAGGGTTTCGCAGAAGCTATTTTTAACCACTTGTTGACCTCTTCACGACAATACTACAGAGATGTCAGATAAAGGCAGATGAAGCGTCCCATGCATGGGCGGTAGGAGAGACATTCAGAGCTTTTCATAGAGGATCTGTGATTTTCCTGATGGATGTATGGGAAGGGTCAAAGGAGTCCAGATAACAGTACAATCAAAACTTGCTATTCCCTTGCCATCTTCCCAAAACATTGAAGAATCTATACCGACAGAGGGTGTTTTGATCAACCACAGAATTAGTAAATTTTTATCCTTTTTGTGCAAGTTTACAAACAAATCTTTATTGATCTATTCATTGTGTCTTAAGTTAAAGTAAATTTCATTAAGAGTTTGGTAAGAACTTGGCAGTGTAGTAATTTCATAAAATGTTAAAAGGAGAAGGTGTAGTTTGAAATGCCATACGAAGAATAAATACTGTATCATGCTCATGTACATATGTTGCTACATTGTAAATAGTTTGTATACAAGGAAACAAGTTATATATTTTGTTAACACATTCCACTGCATGGTTCTCTTATTATTTTACATGCAGTCTCAATGCCCCAGTTTGTCTGTCATTTGTTTGAAAAACATCAAATAAAAGCCAACTAAAGATTTCCTTACTGTTGGAAAGCTTTTTGGAAAATATAACCATGTTTTGTTTTTCCTTCAAGAAAATACTTTGAATAGAGAATATTGTCACTGAATTCAATCCAAACCAAAATCAGATGACGAGTTCCATTATTACTAAAAGATTTCAGAATTGTCATTTGCATTAGATTTATTAACAATTTCAATTTAAAAATTAGGCAATGCTTATGAAAATCAAAGTATTTTTGCTGCATCTAAAACAAAACATTATCAAAAATCAATCATTATTCTATTATCATAAAAGTCATTATTTTATGAGAAATTCTTAATCAAAGCAGGAAATTCCTATTTTAGGCATCACATTGTAAATCTCAAGCTGGTTTGTCTGCAAGCCCCTGAACAGGGTTCATATAGAATATTTAAGAATAAATTTAAGTACGTTTCAAGAACCTAAATAAATAAAATTATTGAACGTTCAAGCACCCAACTTCCAACAGAGTGGACAAGTTCAGTGGCAACTGAAGTGAACACATCAATACACATCACTAATTGGGTTAAACTTTCACCCAACTTTTATGAACATCTACTGGTGTGACTACCAGTTAATAAAGAAAAGCAAACATCAGGGGTTTTTTTATATCACAGTAGACAATGCGGTAGACCTTTCCCCAATCATTTTTATTGCCCTTAGATTTCTACACTTATACATTCACCTAGTTACACTGTTAAACTGATAAATCCAAGTTTCTTTTTCAACAATGACTACAAAGTTTAGATGTGTTGCTGATCTATGTATAGATATTTCCAATTTACTTTCATTACCCATATCGTCTAAAGTCACAAGCTGTTTTGATTCTGCATTAAACAATTTGTCAATTATGCACATTATTTGACCAAATCTGTATATGAACAACATTTATTGGAGACAGAGTCTAGGACAGAAGTGGAATCTTTCAATCCTTTCATTAGGACAGTCAGATTATCCCTCTATGATGTTTGAATGGATAATAAACAGTCAGATTATCCCTCTATGATGTTTGAATGGATAATAAACAGTCAGATTATCCCTCTATGATGTTTGAATGAATAATAAACAGTCAGATTATCCCTCTATGATGTTTGAATGGATAACAAACAGTCAGATTTATTCCTCAATTCTACATTCGTGGAAAAGGCGCTGACTATTTCCTGTCTTCACAGATACACATTTAGCATGATGGTGACAATTTAGGGAGACAAAATTCTTTTCTTTTTCTCAGTAGCTCAGAAAGAGCGGACAAGATTTCAATGATCCGGAGGACAGACAAACTGAGTGCTTCATATCTGCTTTTAGTATATGACATGGCTACATACACATATTGCATTTTAAATATACACAACATGTCTTATTCTTGAAGTATGATATAAAATATGAAGTGTCATCTTTAGGTTCATTAAAACGTAATCAATTCTAACAACCTTTAATGTTTCTCTCTTGCTGTTGCTGAGATGGTTGGAATGAGATGTAAGTAAAATAGATATACCCCCAAAATATGTACATGTGTGTCACTATCAACCCTGTCCATCTACATCTTACATATAGACATTCCGTAACATTCTGTAAAATTGTAACTTTTTTCCAATGTTGTCAACATTTTCAGATATCACTAGCTGACTTGAAGTTTTTGAAAGTTTTTGACCATATCAAGAACTTTGGAGGATCGATTTGCAGAGCTGTCACGACACATGTCATCCTCGCTGGAAGGGAGCACAGAAGGGAGCACAGACGTTTTCTGCAAGAGAAAAAGTTCGGTGGTGAAGCATTATTCATGTCAGACTGATTCTTAAACAAAAGTTAAAGTTTTCTATGCACAACCTTGACCCAAGGTCAAACTGACCGATAGACGGGGTTGGAATTGAAAGGTATCTCATTCATCAACTGAATCTATTTGAAATTGATTAGATGTTTCCCAAATTATTGCCCCTAAAAACATTTTCCAACAGTTCTCAGGTCATCTAGCATGAAGTGATGAAAACTATTTTCAATAACAGTAGCCAAGGCCTTTAAACTATGACCTCCAAAATAATATCAGTTCATGAGACCAGGGTCTGGGCTGTATATTCCAAAATACAATTGAAGTTGACCCAACAGTTAAAAAATCATTTTCCAGCAGTTCTCGTGTTATCTTGCAGAAAGTGACACTTAGGCCTTGTAAACCTAAAGAGTTCATGAAGCACGGTCTAGGTGGTATTTGTCATATGTAATCAAAGTTGACAAAACAGTTCCCAAGTTAGCTTGCATAAAGTGATGAAATCTATTTTAGTCACAGTGGCCATTACCTTTAACCTATGACCTCATAAATCTAATCAGTTTGTGTGGCCAATGACTGGACATTATGTGCCAAATATAATTCAAGTTGGCCAAACAGTTTTCAAGGTAACTTATAAAATTATTAAATGGCCACGAATTTTGACCTTCAATCTCCATTAGTTCTCGAGTTATCTTGCAGAAAGCAAAATCTAATTTCTAGCAACAGCAGCCACCCCCTTAGACTTGTGACCTCCAAAAGTTCATCACTTTGCGAGAACATGTCTAGGCGGTTTATGGCAAATGTAATTTAAGTTCACCCAACAGTCCTGAAGTTATCTTGCATAAAGTGGTAAAATCTATTTTTAACAACAGTGGCCATGCCCTTTGACCAATGACCTCCAAAAGCTAATCCGTTTGGAGACCAAGGTCCAGGTGGTAAATGCCAAATATAATTAAAGTTGACCAAATAGTTCGATCTAGAGCTATTTTGTATAAAAGGAAAATCTATTTTTAGCAACAGCTGTCATTCCCTCTCACCTATGGCCTCTGAAATCTAATCAGTTCCTGAAACCAATGTCCAAGTGGCATGTGCCAAATAAAGTTTAAACTGGCTATTTGGTTTTTGAGTTACCTTGCATAAACGAATTTCAGATGCGAACAAGGATCACGGACATAATGGTAAGTCTCACACGTTTGGGCAAACTAACCTACAACTCTAAATCTAAATGCAATCTGTTACAAAAATAGAATAAAAGTTGCTCATTTATCCCCATCAACTCATCATTACAACTTCAGAAATTTCCACTGAGTGGATAAAAAGTTGTTTAACAATTAAACTATAACATACCATATTTGTAGTTCAACAAGGTTAAACGTCTTCATAGATCCCTTGGGGCTATATCGATATAACCCAAGGGTATACAAAGACGTTTAACATTGTTGAACTAACTGTACATTGATTGTATATTAGCTGATGTTACAGGTGGTAAAGATGACAGGCTGAACAGCTCAAGACAATCATGCAAAACTTTCTTAAACGCACAGCAGCAACCTTAGTATGGAAGCAAGATTATGATGGCTTAAAGTTACAACTTTTATCCGTTTAGTGAAAACTTCTGAATGTTAGTTGGTTGGGATACGGACTTCTATCTTACTTCAGATAACAGATTGCAATTAGATTCCATGTTATAGTATAACTCATTGGTTTGTTTTAGTGACAAATATTCACAACTTACTTTTCTTGGAGCCAAATTGTGACATGAGTTAATACAAAATTGTGTCACACAAATGCAAGTATCTCAGAAAACATCTTTACCTTTCTGGTCAGAAAGCGACCTTCAATAATACCAACATTCTCTTCAACATTCCTACAAATACATTCTACATGATGCCCATTCTAACAGTACTGAATATGAAAAAAACAATGTTTCTCTAGTAAGAGTACAGTAATTGGCATTTTGCAAAATCAACAAGTATTGTCACATTTTGTTGCCAAAATTGAAACCTAAATAGCATGACATGTACTCAGCCAACTATTGAAGTGTCACTCATTGGAATAGGTATAATATGGTACTTTTGAAACTATGGCTTGCACGGCAGTTAGGTGAAATATTCATAATGATTACTGATACACGACACTTCGTTACTGACAGTTTTGTGGAGCCTTGCTGCGAACCAAATATGCTACAAAGCAGTACTTCAAAAGTGAGTAGAAATGTGAAAAAATTCCTAAACTTGCCATGAGTATAAGAAATCGACAAACAAACATAGCCTTCTTATCATGCAGCTGCACATCTCCTCGATCATTTTACAAAACAAACATTTATCGTAAAACTCAGTTACATACAGTCAGCCCTCGTTAATCCGACATGCCCGGTTGCAGGCAAAACTGTCGGATTAATGAGGATGTCGGATTAAAGAGGTAAATTCATGTACAAAAATAGAAATTGTTCCCCAAAATATGTGTGGGATTACGAGGGTATCGGATTAACGGGGGCTGACTGTATTTGTCCATCATTTAATATGACTTTGGACAATTACATGTCAGTCATTACACTGACCCTTCAAAAGTTGGCCTAAGTATATAAAATCTGAAAGAAATATCAGATACAATGCCACCTACCTTTCTCATTGTAACTTCTGACTGTTTAGGAGGATTCTTTTCGATTATCTCGATTTGAATTTGTCCCGAACGATTCTTCCTGGATGACTGCACCTGTGACTTGTCACTGGACATATCTGTGGATTGCACAGATCCCTTCGCTGACGGGGAAGCATGTTTGACACTACCGGAAGGTTTGATACCGCCAAATCCAGTCCGAGAGTTCGCATCCGTGGAGGACGTGGCCTTCACGGACTGTCCCCGACTCATTCTTGTATCTTCTCCAAACGAGCTCTTTCGTGAGGTATCTCGATTTGTCTCTTTCAAACTTACTCCCACGTGTTTGATACCACTCTCCGATTTAAAACCAGTAGATGCTGTGGCAGACTGGACACCAATTGTAGATTGGTGAACAGGCACGTCTGGGTTGGCAAACTTAGTTGATGAGCTCTTTGTATCAACATTTGGAGGTTTGTGTGTGTTGCTAGAAGCAAGATTTGTAGGTTTGGATACGGAGCCTGATTTGATGCTACTGGAGGTTTTAGCACTTGCTGAGGAATTTGAAGGTGCAGTACTTGATGCCGGTGTAGCACTTGATGCCGGTGTAGCACTTGATGCCGGAGTAGCACTTGATGCCGTTATAGTTGTAGCCTTGTTCCCGGAGCATGAACTTGAGTGTTTGCTGGTATACGTTGTACTGGTCTTGGTACTAGAAACATTATTACTGTCAGGACTGGAAGTAGCACTAGCAGTTTGTCCTGAAGTTACATACTTGCTTGAAGAATGAATAGGATTTAAAGTTTTTCCAGTGCTGACAGAACCGGTTCCATCAGGCTTATTCCTCTCAAACCTAGAAATACCGGTCTCTGATGTGACAGAAGTTTGAGCAGATTTGGGTCTGGAAGTAACAACAAAACTTGTATCAGTTTTCTTTGCTTCTAATGAAGACAATGTGTCTGAAGATTCAGTTGTCACGGGCTTGGACAGTCTGTCATCAGGAGAGGCTTTATCACTGTTTTCTTTCAGAACAGTGTTAGTTTCTACACTTGGCGAACTTTTCTTATCCAGACTAACATTCTCCTTGACCTCCGTACTTTCAGCCTTCTTCTTCCTGATGGCAGCCATCCATTCCGGTTCTCCTGTCGCTGGTGTCGTCTCATGAAGTGACGCACGACTGGATTCAACCTTCTTTGTTTTAGAATGGGTCGACAATACAGTCACATTACTAGAGTCACTGCGATGAGATTTAGTTCTTTGTATCTTAGTTGAGTATTCTTCGGGAAGAACAGGTTGTTCTGGTAAGGTTTTACTTCTATTAGCACGCTTCTGTTTGTACTCTTCTCCTCTGGCCGAAGGAACCAAACCTTCTTTCTTTCCACTTTCAGAAGTGATCATACTGCTACCAGCTTTGTGGTCTGGTGCATCTGTGACCTTAAATGAAAGACTTTTGGAATCTTGTTTTGCATCTCCAGCACTAGGCTTAGCCACAACATTGTCAGTTTTCTCATTCACTGTCTTGTTTGAAGTTACTTCAGTGAAATGTTTCACAGGCTTAGCCTCTGGCAGTTGTCTCACAGCTGGCTTCATGTCTTCAGATTTATACTTAGATTCCCCATCAGATTTTGGGACATATTTTTCATGTTTCTCTTCTGAAGTCGGAGGCACATCGGAGACTTTCTTGGTCTCCGAAACTTTGACTTGTTTGAAAGATACTGAAATTGCCTCCTGTGGTTTCTCAATGCTAGCTTTCTCTGGATCCTTTCCCACATCACTCTCATTTTTCAAAGATCTGCGTTTTAGCTTACTGAATACATTGGACAACTCTGATGAGTCTGATGCGGCTGCGGATGTGGCTGCGGATGCAGCTGTGGCTGCGGCTGCAGCATCACTCTTGGTCTTCACGGAAGAGGATCTGCTATGCTTTCCACCAGTTGAATCCACAGCAGGTATGCTTACAGGCAACGATGCCTCTCCCTTTGTTTCAGTTCTTGTTGATGACGACTGTTCAGGCTTTTCAATCACAATGACAACTTCAGTTGATTCTTTTACATCAGCTGTAGGTCTCGCATTTGTCTTGGGTTTGCTGGGAGTTGTAACTGATTTTGCAGTGGGTGTTAGTGTGATTTTTTCCTCATTTATCTTGGAGGACAGTTTTTGAGCACCTTTGTCGCGTTCTTGTGAGGCAAGAATACTTTCCTTGGTATCCGCTTTTGCAAGTGATTCTTCATTCAGACTTGGAAGACCACTGGCCGTGGGGGTCAACTGCAATAATATCAATGCATCAATACAACAAATCAATTACAAGGTTTATTTTAAGCAGCTTCTAATCTATCAGTTTCATGCAAGAAGAACATCATCAATGTTGTTGAAGGCAGAAAGAAGACTTTTGATATTTAAACACCCAATACCAACTACTGAACCTTAAAGACACTTGACGATCCATTTTGCAACTGGTAGATGACCCCAAGGAAAAGTTGTATATCTGTCACCAGTAGATAAAGTTGTAGATCTGTCACCAGTAGACAAAGTTGTAGATATGTCACTAGTGCTGGTCATTCGAACAAGGACTAGGAAGGGGAAAGTTTCTATTGTTTTCCCTTATAAGGTCATTATCATTTCAAAACCTGACCTTATGTGGTGGTAGCCTGTCACCTTCACTGAAATTTATCTAAAACAGTGATACACAATGCCTGAATACAAATTGGTTTTGTGAGGATGGGAAAGTGTCTTTAAGGTTACAAACTACACACAACCGCCCTTTGTCACCATAAGTCAGCATTTTCTAAAATAGAGCTTTTAGTTTTATTTTTAAGTCAAGCTTAAGACTATTTCTGTTCAGTTAACATGATGTATCTTTTATTGCAACAAACTCCTGAATTGTAAAATTCAGAACATTTGTAATATTCAAAGAATACAATTGCTATCGTGGTTGTCACGAATCGACGTAACTACCACAGATCTAAAAATAACTGGGGAGATACCCCACACCATTGCCATCTAGTGCGTATCACATGACCGTTATGTGATCGCCGTGCAACTTCCTTCTGCTTGTCTAATTGTAACAAAGGTTGCAGGACAATACGAGGAGGTCGAGCGGGCTACCGCGAAGTGGTTGGTATTCTTTGAATATTACAAATATTCTAAATTTTAAAAATTCATACGAATACCAACCACGTCCATACAATTGCCGCTTCCCACTGCAGGCGTATTGGCCAGACAATCTGTGTCGGTCACAAGGGAAGTAACAAAATAAGCGTATACGGATATAAGTCGAAGGTCTCGATATAACACCTGTGGCTCAGACAATGGGGACTTAGAATTATCGCATAAGGTAATCAAAGAACGTCACAAATGACAACCCCAGGGTCACTAAAGCCCACAATCATAGGATAGGGGCCTTGTCCTACCCAAGTACCATATCATTTTGTATGGTAAGGTACCGGGTTTGATACACACTGTATAAGACCCGAATATACACTACTCAAAAAAAGAAACGCATATCACAGATTTTAAGGTCTAGTCACTTTAGGATGGATCGGAAACATTAGTTCATTTAATATCTTGAAAATCAATATCACCTTGACCTCTTTTCCGAGTTTGAATCTCTCATGGTGCAGAATATGATCGCCAAAACGCAACCAACACTGATTTTTTAATAAATGTCACAAAAGACACGGGTTTACAAAAATCATGGGTTTTTTTGGGGACAGAATCCCACGTGCAGATTCAAGACTTCCACACTGTAATAAAATTGTTTTGTGTGTGGATGAACGAGAAGATCTCTTCTTCGGGTAGCTGAATCCGGTTTGGATCCGCTAGTTCGAGCAAATCCGGAAACCACATTCTGGTCGGCCACCTTGGTGCAACTAGGACCAGTCTGCACTTGCACAACCGGTAATGTTGTAGGACCCAGGGAATCAGGGCTGTGGGAGTATACGCATAGGCGTTCATGCTGTCCCACGCAATCAATTGAGTGTCTGCCCTTGGTCTGCAGAGGTGTCATCAAGGGCCTCCTGCTAAAGGAAGATATCATCTCAGCTACCTCAAAAGTAGACGACTGCTTGTCCACATCAGTCTGTCTCTTAAGGGCATCATGGAAACAGCCGCCAAGAGGCCGGCAGAAACCGTTGAATCCAGCCGAGACCGGTCCAAAATGGCTCTCCTACGTTGCTGCATAACAGCCATAGACACATGAGCCAGGTACTTTGCTACAAATTTGATACAATCCTCATCCGAGATACGTTTGGCAGGGTCAGCCAAATAAAGGTCCATATGCGATACAGCATGAAGGGCGTGTCGCACGGCACCACAATTCCCTGTGCCACTGACATAGGGAATGAAACATCAAGCCCGGAATTGACCATACCCCCACCAAGAGCCGGCAACCTGCTAGCTTATTTTCAGTTCATTTTGTCATTTGTTCTGGCTAATTTTGGTGGGGGTATAACCACCGGTATATAGCTGAAAGATTACTGAGTTCGGTGTAAAACATTTAACTCACTGACTCACTCACCTTGGGCTAATTGATCTTCTGCAGGGCTAGTGAACTTCTGACGTAGCTAGCCCTGCGGTCTACATAGATTTTT
>JAUELE010230100.1:0-12142 GCA_031471655.1 Diodora aspera | reverse complement strand
ATAGATCCCCATTTTAGGCGCCTCATACGACAAGCATTGGGTTACCGAGGCCCTATTCTATCTAAGTGACACCACATCACTCCCCGGAAGCCCCACGGGGTACATATACATGAAATCTGATCTCTTATTATGATTGTCAATAGGCTCATCTGCTCATGACATGGATGAAAACAACAGAAGTGTGATGCTGAAATTGGACAAAGTAAATCAACCTGCAGTTATCTGGTCATGGATGTGCACACATTTTATAATTATGTGAGTAATTTCCTGCTTCATGAATCTTTAAGAAATGTCATGTGCATGATGCATACCGACAGATGACACATCAAAAATTCATTAATGCCTTTAGCACATTGCAAAATTGCATGAATTAGTTAAAAACCTTTTCAGCCCGGATGCAACACATCATGATCATCAATCATGATTTTTGCCACCTTGACAAGGTCGATGTAATGGCGTTATCAATGGGTTGAAAATGGAGGCAAAAAGAACAGCTCTCCATTTTAGTCTCTTTCTATGAAAGTTACATGCTCTTGTCCAAGCTCAATCAAGCAAAGTTCTGACGATTCCAGCAATTAAGCTGTGCATCTGTTTGTGAATGTTTGCTCTCAGTAATGTAAGCTGAGCAGTGTGTGCCTTACTTCAGTGACAAGACACTGTCTGGCCATTAACAAGAGAAGCCTCAAATTGGAAAAGCTGAAAAATCAAAAAGTTATGACAAATTTACACAGTCCGGCTAAATAAACACCTCAGTGACCTGGCAAATGACATTTGACATGTGGAACAAAGGGTGGGTGGGAGTTGTGATTGGAATTAGTTTCAGTCTGAACACCAAGAGTTATTTACCCTTCCCTTATATTTATAAGCATCTCTGACATGATTGGATGACTGTAATTGCAGGGTAGGTAACTCTACCATTGTGGCCTAGTTTCAACATAAAACATGTCTGTCTCCATGACAACAATATCATTACTCATGAATATGATGTTAACAAGAAATATCATTGTCAAATACGCGCATGTAGTTGTAAATGACTTTCAGTTGTATTTATCATCAACCGTTTGTGATAATTAACTAATTATAACTGATATTATTTAATAAGCATACATAGCTTAGCTCTCATAAATATTTTAGTTGTGTAGCTTCAGACTTCCAAGCATATGACCTCAATAATTTCACCTGCCGATTCATGTTTTATTTAATCAGTAAAAATAAACTCAGTGACCTCTTGTTAGATGTACAAATATCATATTATTGCAACTAACTACAGCATCTAAATCTATTGTTGGGTTTAACGAAAGTAATTAGTCACCATAACCTTCTGTCACCAAAAAGAAATAACATCTGACATTATATGTAATAAACAAATACAATTACCCATGATTTAAAGGATTACTGTGAGTATGGATATGGAGAACATTAACCTCAGTCCTCATTGCAAAACTTTAATTATTTCCAGCAAGCTTTCAGCAACATTAATGAAGGCGCCAAATATGAACTGAACACAATTCGAGTGCCCACTTTTAGAGTCAAACAGGTCTGAAACCAGGGCTGGTATGTTACGGCAACACCATACAAATTTGTTCATTATAGCATGGCTCTAGATGAACTACATATTTGCGTAAAGTAGTCAATAAAAACACAAGCAAAACTAAAATGATGCCTACAAAACCCATCAAAAAATACATCAACCGCGCAATGCATACAAATCGAAAGCAAATCCGACTAGAAATAGTACTAAACGCGTAGTTCCAGAAATAACCTTCGAGTGAAATCTCTGCAGCACTGTTTCGACGTTCAGCAATTATAGAACAGTCACTGTGGTGAGACTGTCTATTTAAAGTGGGATACATGGTCAAATTCAATGTTTTCTTTTGCTCTACATCGGTTTTAACAAAGCCAGTTAACTTTTCCAATAAAAATAGTCTAAAATACCCAATACAGTGGAAACAGTGGTAGTAAATACCCAATAGACCAAATCCAGTGAAGTAAAAAAATAGCTGATTACTAGTACCCGCTTAAAAGTTCAAATACGCAATAGCTCTGAATATTGAGTAAAAACCCCAATAGCTCAAAAATTGTCTGGAGCTCTGTTATAATTATAGTCGGTCTTGCATTTTAAAGACAGGATCCTACAATTACTTCATTGGGTCTCCTTTACATTATAGTAATGAAAGAAACTGACATAATTTTTAAGAGAATACAAACAATTTGTAAGCATTATACAACCATTAAGTCTTTTGTTTCTGGTCTCAGCACGTCAATCTCGACCCCCCGGGTCAACTCTTTTTTCCCCGGATATTAATTGCCAAGGGCGGGTAACTCTAAACTCTGTTTTCCAGTTTTTAATGAACAGGGGAACTCTAAATCGCAGCTCCCTGAACAAAACAAGATGGACAATGCCTCTCATCTCTGCAAAAATAACATGTGAAGTTATTAAAAGTTTCTTATTCTGAAATATTATTTGCTATCTGTTCATACAGCTGATTATAAAATAGTCAGTCAAAAATAAAAAAAACGAAGATCGCATCATCGCATCATTTTTGCCTGGAGGCAAAGACCAGCAACATTTCTCTTTTTTTTTAAGGCCTAATACTAGTACACCAAACTGTCAGGGTTATTTTATTGAGTTATGATACTAAATACATCTTGATGTCCGTTTAACCTCAATGCTTGGAAATTTAGGATCTAGGATGAAGGAGAGGTTTCTGAAACAGTGCACACAACGTCAACGAGCAAACACCAGAACTGACAGTTTGAATCAAACAGGAATACACACAACACAAAAGCGTAAATACCAGAACTGACATTTTGAGTGAAACACCAGAAAGGAATGTACTTTGACAAAGACAGAATCTATACTCAGAGCAGTTCAAAAACGTTAAACATCTTTGCAGACCTCTTGGCGTGCATTAACACAGGCAAAGAGATCTGCAAGGACGCTCAACGCTGTTGAACTACACTCAGAAGAGAAACAAAACCTAAAAGAAATGTCTTTCCACTTACGTCTAACCAATCAAAATTAATTATCAGGGAAAGAAAGTGTAAATGCATGTACACATGTTGAATTTCAAAATTTTACTTTCAAGATACTAACTTTAAACCAAGGTGGATTGGGGTTGGGGGGGGGCAAGGTGTTCTTACAACTGCAGCATTTTGCTCCGAGATCAGGGGTGAATCCAGGATTTTGGAAAGGGGAGGGGGGGGGTTCCAACATACAAAATTTCAGTCCAATCCGGGTTCGAGGACTCTTTACTATACAATATTCCATATTTGATTTATCACAAAATAAATCTGCGTTACAACTGCCGATTGCATTTTAATAATAGTTGCATAGGGATGCAGAACCGTGTAAGTATGAGAGTAACTTCCCTCTGTGGCATTTATTTACCAAGCAAATTTTTGAATGAAAAACAAAGCACCGATTAAATGAAACTATTCCTATTCATAATGATACTGCCAGATTTTAAAAGTACTGACAACAAAATTTGAGTAGAGATAGAGAATAAAAGGGAAAGAACAGAAGTCACAAAAGAATGGTGTCTACACATGCATGTACACACACACACTTTCTCAAACAATGGCTTTATTCCATATCTTCTTTCTTGTTACAGCTTACCTTTCCCAGGTAAAAAGCGCTTACCGGTATTACCAATCCTGATTAGCTCATGAACAGTTTTAAGAGGATATTGAAGGTGAACTGATCTGATGAAAGACATTGTTATGAAGATGCTACTTACCAGATAACAGACCTTTAGTTAAAAGAAGAAAACAGTTACAAAGAGTGCGAGAATCTTTGGGTTAGAGAATTTATGTTTCACAAACACACAGGTTAGAAGCAATTCACAAGACAAAATGAGCTACTGAAAGAACAAGGTGTCACTAATTGCTCCTACTGTGTTGTCTCAAATTTAAGGAGCAGGTACTTAGCGTTACATGTTACATGTACTCAAAGCTTCTGAAATGCAAAATTGCACCTGTTCTATTTTGTCCCCAAAATAATTTCTTGTTTGTGTTAATCAAATAAATCTTTCCATGGGAACAATCATGTGACAATGTTCAGTGTTATAACCAGCAAAGTGATCCTTCAGGGTCAAGTACCCATCGCCAGCACTAAAGATCAGCGATGTAGACCACTCAGCCCCCGGGACAGCCAGCACTCCCCCCTTTTGCGGTTGAGTTCCGGTCAGGCCCCCAACGCCAGCACTAAAGATCAGCGATGTAGACCACTCAGCCCCTGAGACTTTGCTCAAAACGAAGTTCAGCAACTGAGTTTTCTACACAGTCAACATTCAGTACCCCCTGATAGGTAATTGTCACAGCTCCCAATTTGGTAGTGAAATAGTCAGTGACAGTGCAGAAAATTATCAAATACAACAAAATTTGTTTAGTTGGAATCGCATTTCCTTGAAAGTAGCTATTCTGATTGATCGAGATGAGTTGAAGCTTTAGTTGCGTGGGCAATCTCTCAGCCATAATACTTGATTTGCAAAGCGCTTATAAAAGAAGACAGTTCAAAAGGAGACAATATAAAGAAAAGCGAAAGATGCCTGCTTTTGTTTCTGTGTACAGCAAGCACTGGGATACTTGAGCTTTATTCTATCTCAGTGACATCACATTGCTCCCCAACTGTTGCAAGGGGTAGTCAATTGAGAAGCACATAGATGAATGCTCACATGCATTCTAATACAGTGAAAACCGGATAAGTAAAACGTCAAGGAACCATGGATATTTTTTTACCTGAACCCCGCCAAAAAGTTACAATAAGAAATGAAGATAAAAAGGACATAAAATTATCAGAGTTGTTCAAAGTGTTTTCTCCATCAGTTTGCACACAAACACATTACGAATCACTGTGTCTTTACGAACAATTACAATACAAACAAACAAAAACACTGGATGTTGTGTTGAGTCAGTAAGTGTTAATTGGGATGATCACTTGTGTATTTTACTTATCTGATGACATTTACTCACTTAATTGATTAAAGGGACCTTGAAACACATTTTAGTTATCCAGAGTTTTTACTTGAGCAATTTTACTTATCTATATCAAAATATTAATGATAAATTAGAAACAAAACACGTCGGGACAACAGAAAATGTTTTACTTGTAAAACATTTGTACTTGTCCGGATTTCACTGTACATGCATATTTTACATTTAACACAACATGGGTCACCATGCAAGATTTGTTCATGCATGAAAGATTTGTTCATGCATCGTACACACAAAAAACGTGGCTTGCCTCAGGGGCAGTGAGAACCAAGGTGTATTGAAAGAGATGTCTACCGGTATAACAATAGATTACTGATGGCTATCAACATCTTGGTTTAGCTGGAGAAAAATACTTGTTTATGTACAAAAATAACCTATGATTTTTCACTACTTTTATCCAGCTATCTAGTAATCTCCATGCTGCGACAAGTAATTTTTTATACTGGGTACAAGGAATCACTATGTGATGATACTGTAAGGAGTCTATTTAAAAATGCAAACTGAATCCTTTTCAATCTGCCAGGATTAAGGAGTTACAACGTTATTTATTGACACAAACACATTTATAATGTTGACTCTACAGTATATGTTATTTATTTAACACAAAATCCTCGAAACAATTGTCTCGCTAGGGAACATGTATCCAACTTAAAAGGGTACACCAAGCCCACGAAACAAGTTGGTTTTGAATGCAAGTTCGCGATGTTAACATATGAATGCTGATGATTTTGTGAAATATCTATTTTTAAAGTTGCTAAAAAAGCTGCCTGTGGTATTGCCCGCCGTTCCTCCTAAAGAGCTACCCCAAGCTGGGCCGGGTTGATGGGTGCCAGGTCCCTGGCGTACACCCTCCGGCCGAGAACGTCCCATAGATGCTCAATAGGGGACATGTCTGGGGACTTAGCCGGCCAGTTCAATGTCCGTATGCCCTCTCGTCTAAGATAATCGATGTCTACTTGGGCACGATGTGGTCTGGCATTATCATCTTGGAATTCAAAATTCCTGCCGATAATTTGTGGAGTCACGACCGGACGCAAAATTTCGTCCACATATCGCTGACCAGTCAAGTATCCATTAAGGATAACAAGGTGTAATACCACCCCACCATTACACTACCGCCCCCATACTGATCATGGTCAATAATTACCGCTCTGGCATACCGTTCACTGCTACTGCGCCAACAACGTTTTCTGCCATCTGTGAATCGGAGACAAAACCTTGACTCATTAAGCCTGTCCCTGATGCTGCCTAGCCCACACCAATCTTTGGTACCTATGGTGAGCTGCAAGGGTGACACGCTTCACAGGCCGCCTTGTTTTCAGACGGGCTTGATAGAGTCGTTTCTTAATGGTTGATACTGAAATTCGTAGTCAGAGTTATTGTACGGAATTCCCTATTGATAGCAGGTGCCAATTTGAACCTATTGCGTAGGGCCATTAAGGTAATGAGACGATCCTGTCTAGGTGTCGTTGATTTTGGTCTACCACGCCCAAGTCTTATTGCAACCCCACCCGTTTGACGGCACTTCCCACAGGCGTGAAATTACACTTTTTGATTTACCCAATATTCGGGCAACTTGGCACAGTTGTGTTCCTCCCTCTACCATACCCACAATTCTCCATTTTGTCTTTTCATTCAGATATTGCCTCGGGGGCATTTTTCAGCGTGTGTTCACCTCAGTTGCATTTGTGATTGTGAGTTCTCCAATAAGTGGACACAGTTTAGCTTCTGTATGCATGTTCAACAGGTGTTGTTCATGCATTATGTAGAATTTCATTGTGATTGGATGTAGCGTTCAGCTGCAACGCCACGGTATTGCACACGTCCACCTCAACGTTAGCTGCATTCAAATTCTTAATTCCCTTATTTTTTGTCGGTAGTCTATTTTATGTCTAGATATGTATGAGATTGAGTCCGTATTCATACACGGCTAGGCGAATAGGTCCCAAGACCTAAGCATGATCCTGTATAACGAATAATTATAGATTGTGCAAAGCTTAGATAATTGTTCAATACTAACTCCGCCATTTCAGGAAAGCGCCATCCATGTCCATGAGCAAGGAGAGGAGTTGACACGGTTGTTGAAATATCACTTCATCCTGGTGCAGGATGATGAACAGAGCTCCTTTCAACGCATTCTGGCTGAGTCTCCACAGTCCTGTAGATACAAAGAGGGATGCAGGATTCAACAGGAGGATGCTCAGGGTTTTTTCATGTTATTATTAGTTACAAATACAAATACAAATATTTAATTTGGTATAGCGCGTTTTAGGATAAAAATCATCAAAAGCGCTTCACAAGCAATGTGAACTAATGGAGTCTACATGCAGGAGAAATTAAAATTGATCAAACAATATTGCTTTTAGTCTGCTTTTAAAAATATCGCCATTGTCTGTTTGCTTGATGATGTTTAGTAGACTATTCCACCATATAGGTCTTTGAATACTGAAGGAACGGCTCGCAAACGTTTTTCTTTGTATTGTTGGGACTTCAAGTTTTTTTTATATATTCTGCCAGATCTGAGAGTTCGAGAGGGATTGCTTAGAGTCAACATGGATCGTATGTATTCGGGAGGTGCATTGTTTAGTGCCTTGTATACCAGAACTAGAATTTTGAACTGTATTCGTAACTGAATTGGAAGCCAGTGCAGCTTCTTTAAACACTCAACATTCCGTAGACTCTCGGCTTCTCTTCCAAGTACTAACTGTGCAGCTATATGTTGCACTCTCTGCAATTTGGCGATGGCTGTCTGCGGGAGACCAATGAAGATGGCATTGGCGTAATCAAGATGAGATATTACGATTCCCAATGCTAGTGTCTCTGCAGCGTCTCTGGTGATAGTTGATCTGATGGACTTAATTCTATGAATCCCATACATCGCGGTTTTATATTTCTGTTTAATGTGCTGATTGAGTGTCCATTCTTCATCCAGAGTCGCACCCAGGTATTTGATGCTTGGTAATCGCTGTACGCTATCACCGTTGATGTTGATGGATGAAGTCGTGCATTTCTGTAGCTGTTTCTTGTGGCCGAACAGTATAAATTCGGTTTTAGATGAATTCATTTTTAACCGGTTTGCATCCATCCACAGTTTGATAGAAAAGGCATTGTCTTCAAGACTTTGTATTGCTCTTCTTTCCTGATCTATGTTGCCTGCACAGAAAGTTTTCCGAGGTGCATGGTCATCTGCGTATCCATGTATCCCTATGTCCTTACTCACATTAGTTGAAAGAAGTTTGTTCCCGCGAGGGTACAAGATCCCAGAACGTAAACTAGAAAAATCTTCAGATTATACCTGAAATAGTCTCTTTAAATTAAAAGACTTAAAAGCTTTCGACAATAAATAATTTATAATTGCTTATACATGGTTTGGTGCCATGACTGTATTGTACATTTAATAGTTAATGTTGCCACTAGAACAAGATGTCTTACCTTTCCCTTTATCTTGTGTGTATGTAGCCTTGTCCAGTATATGTCTCATTGATCCACTGACTCTCTGAATTGAACATAAAATTAATTAATAATTCTCTCTGTTATCGGCGTATAATGTCCTCTTTTCAATAGTCCTAAGTTTAATTATTCGTCTGTAGATCATATTTTGCAGAAAGAAAGTTATGGTGCCCAAAAATGGTATCTGGCATTCTAAATTGAAAACCAATGGACCCTCTATGAACATGTAATATCAATTTTCGTAACTTCTTTGACGGGAAGGTTGCTTTTAATGGGCCGAAATCAGTGGAGAAGTATAATATGATTGTATTTACGAGAGGGAGAAAGAAGCAATGCAACAACCACATTGAACTGGTGTCATGTTTCTGAAAGAAGTCAGCTGATTAGGCGAATAGCACAATTAATTTTCGTCAATTTGAGGGAATACATCAAGAATTGGTAATGAATTCGTGCATTCATTAATGTTCGTATTCAAGATTCAGGTTTGTTCATGATAGACATCCTCGAAATCCAGGGTATAATTAACTCCTGTTTCCATTCGTCAAATACCCTGGACTCACTCCTATTCACGACGTACGTTTTGCGAGAACGGAAAGTCCCAAAATGCTAAATATAGACATTCAATAAAATGTCACATAACTGCACGAGAAGTAGCTTTTGATAAATTTAAACACATAACGTCTTTACTTCGCCAAGTTTTAGGAGAGATGCGCCACATGATTGGACGCAAGCTTTCGCTATAAAAGCTTCACTGATTGGTCAAACCGCTCGCCTCAAAACGATCGTCGTGAATAGGAGTGAGTCCAGGGTATTTTACGGATGGAGACAGGAGTTAATTATCCCCTGAATTTCGAGGATGCATGATAGAGTGCCAGGATTTGAAATATTACCGGACTTCTTCTGTACTCCTCCCAAAATTCTTCGTTGTCTTTCCCCGGAGTCAAGGCAAGCCAGTTCTGCACAAGATAAATGCACAGCAGTCAATGAAACAGAGCTAAAATACCGCTTGACAATGACGTTTACCCGCCGCCACGTTACTCTCAGCAGAGACATCCAAAAGTTCAACAATTCAAAATCATCTGTTCATTGTAGATCAGAATCTTGGTAACCAAACTTGATTTTCAGCGCAATACACTCTTTAGATTCTTGTTTCTGTTTTCAGTTCTTTACTTTAGCTGTAGGTAACAGATGCAAGTGTCACTAATATATTCATAGTCACTTAATGTTGCTTATATACACAAAGTTGTACTCACATCAACAACTTTAAACAGTGTGTCATTTCCCTCCGGGTCAGGATATCTCTCAAGTATGTCTTTGCTTTTGTGGTCAACCCTCGCTTTGTATTCCTTGCCTCCATACAGAACCCTGTCCTCCTAGAACACAGGAACAGCAAGACATTAAGATGAGTCTGGTGTCAAGAATTCAAATATACATCGTTTAGAATGTTTAGAATAACAACGTGTGGTCGTTCCAAAGCGGGAATCTTTTTATATTGGTAAGTAAATGCTTAGTAGGCAATCAGTAACGATTCGCTTGTATTTGAAATGAGATAAAGACCATTTATGTTTGATTCTTAAAATTCCAACAGGCACATGGTGTTTCATCTACACAATGCAGTTTTAGTATCGTATATGAATAATGAAAGCATTTCTTTTCTCCGCGAGGAACGTTTCGGGATTACCAAAATACTGAAGAATATTTTAGGAAATTTCTCAAACCAAATGTGACAGTTGTATTGTCAAATAGAAAAACCGATTCAGTTACTTAATTAACTCATCAACCTGCAATGATAAAGCTTCGCATTTTGCCACATCATCTCGATGTATTGCCAATGGCTAGTAGGTGCAGAATCGTGGCATTACAAAAGATGTTAACTACAAACATAAAATCTCACGTCAAGGATTCCTATAAGCTTCTCGATCTTTCGAAACTGTAAACTCTGGAAACCCGAGCCGCCGGCCAAGACGTCCCTACAGACAAAACATCACGCATCAACCAATAGACGGGCAGTGAAAAAAGAAGGTTGGATGTGTGAGGATTCTTGAAATCGTATAAGTTAGCACAACAATTTAATAGGCAGACAGGACTACTATGAAGGGATAATAATAATCATGTGTATACTTATATTGAGCCTGATCCATGCGACAGCATGCTCAAAGCGTTCAACTCTATTACCCCAATCATAATGCATTGGAACAATGTACCGTCCACAACATTGGTCACCTCCCAGGGGAGCATACAACCCGAACTGCCAATTAGGCGCTGGAAAGTTAACTGTCACATTGTCACCACTTTCCGACCAGGTGAGACAATGTGAGTAAAGCACCTTGTCTAAGGGTACAACACATGGACGCAGATGGGATGTGTGTTTATACATGTACATGAAAATTGCAAGACATTTAATGAGAAGGGAAATGGACAGTGGAGGTGGTAAACACAGCCGGTATAATGAAAATGACATTCAAATCACATTGATTAACTCCAGTGATGCTGCTGGTGCAACAGTTACCTACGACGACGTTTGGAAAGGAGATAAAACATATCAGAGACAGTAAGTGAAACAGTGAGTGAGAGACAAGGAGAATGATGGACAGAATGAGAAGATTAAGACAAAGAAAGGTTATGAAAGTATAATTCTGAACTTATTATCTTTAAAATGATAAATAAGTATAAAGGAATGTTTAACCTTTTATGTTACATGATTTTTAAATAATGATAATGGATATTCTACTTATTAAAATGCGGTATCTTCCATAACGTACCTGAAGTCCATGTAATTTAGAGGTGTCATCGTTTCTAGTACATGGAACTGTTCCACTGAGTGCTGAAAACAATACGTGTATCTTAATTAGAAGACAAATCTTCTGTGTTTTCCACTTTATGCTTTAAATACTTGTCAAATGCATGTATTACACTTTTTACATTCAATGTTATTTGAAACTAAACGACGTTTAAGTTGGTTTTCAAGAAATGTGGAGTTTTGTTAAATCTCTTCTCTCATTTCAAACTACGTGTTACTGAGATTTGACGTTTTACACTGCAAGGCCATTGTTCAGCCATAACACAACGTGAGTTGTGCACGATGCAGATCAAGGGAAAAGAAAGTTTATAAAAGACAACTATAGAAAGAAAGGTGAACGATAATGGGTTCTGAAGGTACTATTCTTTCTAAGTGACACAACGTAACATGCCTGGAGCTTCATGGGGTTGAAATAATGAATAGCATTCATCGCTTGGGTATAAAACACACTGGGGTGTAACAGCATCCATTTGATCATCAAGTGTTGACTTGGCATCAACTTTAGTACTTTCTTCACCACGCTAAACTTTCGCCACCCACTATGTGACAGAAGAATGTGCAGAGAAATCCTCCTCAAGTGTTTCAAGCATATATTTGTGAATGTCCTTGGGTGGGAGAGTAGCCGTTCTTCCAGAGATACTTTATCACAGCACATTTCTCAGTTTCCTGCATTTTTGCCACATAAGTATTCTACATCCTGATCTGCTGGAGAGGCTGTTATCGCCAAATTGATGGACTTATTGATCTCAGTATCTGTTCCTTTATTAACGAAATTGATGGACTTATTAATGTCAGTATCTATTCCTTTATTAACGATCTCTCTCAAAGATCCTGGACATTTTCGAAACATAGCCTCAATATGGTTTACATATGCAATGACCTTTTCATTTGCCCTCA
>JAUELE010230089.1:0-12143 GCA_031471655.1 Diodora aspera | reverse complement strand
GTTATCTCCCCTTTTCGGGTACTCGAGTCCTTGAAAACGGACTCGAGTCCTGACGTACCCGACCCGTTATCGAGTACTCGAGTACCCGTCACAGCCCTAATTTTAACGTATATCTATCGTTCCCAATGATGGCTTTTTAAAAGGAAACATTGAATCTGACTACGCATCCAACGTATTTAAGCATAAACTTATTGCAAGCAATCTGATTTTCAAAACAGGACGGATTGAATGGAGAGTTGTTGAGGTGCCCAGCGATGACAATTTGTCAACCTATTCCATCGTTAATTGAATTCCTTTCAAGATTTCTACAACACCACAAGACATATCACAGCCATGTAAAACAGGTACATGTGTTGATACAATATTTCAAAGTTGTGTCTTAAATAGGTAGATAAATGAGTTGATATGAGGTTTTGCGTTGCAAGGGCAATATTTCAGCCATATGTAACGCAACGCGATTTGCAAGGTGCAGGGAAGAGATAGAAAGGAAAGTGAAAGCAAAACATTCATATTTAGTTGCCTTGATTCATGGAGCCACACGATTTTGTAAGTGGCCTCATGTCACTCCCCGAAAGCCTTAGAGGGTATAACAGATTTACTGAGTGCATTGTTGTCAACCGTTGCTATCCCTTCTCAAATGATCATAATGTGGTGAGAAATTACTCTTTTGTAATTGGCAGATGGTAGTCCAGCACATACTAACCAAGTATATCAAATGATTTCAATAATAATTTTCCCTTATGTCTTTATGCCATAGTTGATCAAAAGGATGCTTGCATTTCGGTGAGTGTAATGTGATGAACGTCATCTCATTGATAAACCTTCCAAGTCTTGAAGGGATATCTCTTGTATATCCAACGCATTTGTTAATTTATTCAGTAGTCTCTCTAAATCTTGGTATACTTTCTTTTGGACGTCAGTATATATGTGTGTTTTCTTGAGAGGCACTGGTGGTAAGACGTCCAGGACTGGAGTGTCTTCTAAACTCTCGATCTCTGCCATGCTTACATCAATGCCCCACTGTTTGATGGTAGCAGGTAATAGAGAAGTCTTTCCATAATCAGCAGTAAGTCGTTCTTCAATGGATGTTTGCTGACTGGCCCTCCAGTACCAAACATAATTCTCGCTGATCTATACTCTGTTTTGTTCATGTTGTCATCACAATAGGAGGTAGTCATCTATGAATGTTCAGCAAAAGTAAACTGATGATATAATTGCTTTGATATTGTGGTAAAGATATCCAATTACATTGTGATTATTCCCTGAAGTGTACTCAAACCATCCTATATGTGTTAGGCTAAAACGTTTTGAAATCCCCTCGTACATGTATTTATAGAGGAGATGCCATTTAAAGCAATGTACTCATTTACCCTTACTATGACCCGCTTTAGGCTACCCAAGGTTGGAAAAATGCATTGATTCAGGGTTGAGGAAACTCATCTGTATAAACTATGATACTTTCTCATTGATAAATTATATGAGGTGAGTTGGCCTGGTGCAACGCACGGAGGTCACGAGCTTGCGAAGTTAAGCAACGTCGAGCCCGGAGAGTAGTTGAATGGGCGATCGGCTGGCGTTGAAAGCTTCCATGCCTTCAAGGGTTCGTCCCTGCCTCGCACTGAGACGCTAGCAATGTCAGTGGTGTCACCTTAGGCAAGTGGCTTTACTCATAAATTTCCCCTAGTCGACCCAGCTAAAACTGGGTACTGGTCATTCATCATTATTATTAGTATTACCCGGCCAGTTTGGTTGAAATTGAACTTGTAGTTTCAGTGAAGATGCTGTTACCCTTAAATGTATATACAGGGCAATCCGAATAAGTAAAACATCCGGAGAAGTAAAACATTTTCTGAGGCCCCGGCGTGTTTCTTCTTCATTTATCATTATTTTGATATCGATAAGTAAAATCACTTAAAGTTGGATACGTGGTCAAATTCATTGGGTTTTTTTTTTTAAAAAAACAACATTTGGAATGATAAATATACATAAAAGTATGAACACATGACGAATAATGGAAACAAAATATAGCACAGTTGTCGGTTAAATAACCTTTGGAAAAGCCGGTTGTGACTGCTTCACCCCGGGGTGAAATATTATGCATTCGAATTTTCCTGCTAATCTTCAAAATTTCCTAAACCTTCGTGAACGTAGCACGTGACCACAAGTGTTATCTAATTAGGCAAACACTTGTACAATGTCTGATTGATAGTGTATGTTATTTATTTCACACAGAACGCACAGACCATATGTTGGCCTTGGGAACACGTATCATACTTTAATTAACAATTCCGTATTCCTAAATCCCTTCAATCAATTATGTGAGTAAATGTCATCGGATATTGTACCAAGAACATCTGTTGTGCCCCGCCGTAAGCTCCCAAGGGATGGAGGAGCTGGGCAATACTTTGTATAATTTCTGATCCTTTTCCCATTGGACATTCTGCCTGTGATGTTCAGATGAAATTGCCCTGGTAATTTCTGAGGTGATGACGTTTAAACACATGTACCGTTCAACCTTATTGTCCCCCACCCTAACCCCGGGGGAGGGGGAGTGAGAAGGATTATTATTATTTCTGAGAAGGATCAGAAATTATACAAAGTATTGCTGGGACGAGGGTGTAGCTCAATCGGTAGAGCGTCGGCCTTCTGACCGAAAGGTCGTGGGTTCGATTCCCGTCGTAGATGGGCTCGGCACATTTGTCTGCAGTAGTCACTATTTCTACACGAAGTAATTATGTGGTGCACTCACAGTGTGACATCATCAATCGTTCGCAAGTACCAGCCGTAGCTCGCAGGTTTCACCGCTCCATTGCATCCAGCTCCCCACTAAAAACTGGCTCATCACCTCACCTCTGAGACGCTAGCAATGCCAGTGGGTTTACTCGTCAAATTGCCTCAGTTGGCCCATCAGGAGTGTTGTTGACCTTCTAGCGACTAGTGGCTGCTTGGGTTACTCCAGGGAACCGAGCGCTTTGAGCAGGCTATGCAAGACTTTTATTATAATAATTATTATTTGTATCATAGCCCACAAGGTATACTTCCTACATGTACCAAGTCTGGTTAGTAGTTTCCGAGAATTTAATGTGTAGCAAAAGTGGACAGACGAACGATGGAGCCACCAGCTTACTCTACTCGAGACTCGGGTGATCAATCAATGAAAGATCAGCCTGTATGCATTGGGTAAGAAAAGGCACAGGACTGTTACTTTCATGTGACGTCACATCACTCGCTGAAGATCCATTAATGAGAGATGTTGTAAGTTGCATGCAGTTGTATTACATCATTATCATTATTTTCGTGAAATTCATGCACATTAACTCAAGGCATTAAAACTTTCATATTTGAACCGTGTTCACCAAGTTAGAATAGACATGCATTATGATTATGTGCACGCAGTTATATGCCAGGGGAATTGAAAGCTGTCTCAGTATACCCTCTGGTGGTTAATCCTCATGGTGTCGCAGCTTGGTGTTCAAGAAAGAACATTGTCAAGGTGTCCGTGTTATTTGATTACTACTCTCATTGGTCGTTTTATTGAATATGAGACACGGTCTTAATGCAATGGTGAATGCCTGTTGATTGACAGATAATTGCAATGATGAATGCCTGTTGATTGACAGATAATTCAATCATGAATAGTATGCAGTTTCTGCAAAACATGGAAGAACTTAGGACAACATGCTATTGATTTAGATAATGCAGTAATACTGTCATGAAAGTATCAATCGAACAAGCAAACTGCTTGTACATACTTGTTCAAATTTGCTTCACCGTTTACCATTTCAAGTTCCTCATCGTAGGGAATCAGACGAAGCTCAATGGAGAGGTTGAGATGGTGAGGAGCTCAAGAAAGAAAATATTTGACAACGAATCCGAAGATCCCGAGTTCAGATTTGGCCAATGGAAGCTCATAATCTTTCCAACTTTGGCAAATCTTACCACAAGTAAGGTTTGTCATGACATCCACCTTAAATGGTCACTTCCCGCCACTGCTCACAGGATCCATCTGGTCAAGTGACCTTCTAAGATCCTTCAATATAATGTTACTTTCTGTATTTGGCATATCAAAATAGTCTTTATAGACAAGAACCCGTTAAGGTGCAGCAAATATGAACACAAACGATTATTTTCGAACTTGAAAATATCCCCACAAACATGAAATCTGCTCTATTGACTGATTATTACACCAACGTGCTGTTTATATTCATAATTGAATATATTTGTGTTTCTCAACGAGACTCGAAATGTGGAACAAAATATGTTTTGCGGAAAATGTAAGGCAACGATAATGCATTTGATAAAGCCAGTAGCAGTACCTTCAAGCCTATCACATGTTTGACAAAGGGATGATTGGATCAAGAATGTAAAGCTAGGCTCGTTGACTTTACTATTTATGGACCAAAAGTTGCAGTATGGTCCCTGTGTCTCCCTGTCTGGAGTTGTTCACCAACAGTCTGTAGAGGACATTCTCAGAGACAGCTCTACAATATTTTAGGATTATCAATAGGCCCTAATTATATTAACTATTGCATTTGGGATTAAACACCAGACACTTCGGGAATCATCAGGCACAAGGAACTGCTGCTAACAGACGAGGTGCTTCAAAGGAATAGATTTATTAAATCACTGTCATACAGTTATATTTCAGGATAAGGATTATTGTGTTACAGTTGTAACGAGTCTATTTGCCCTTGGCTTCTGTGTCCATGTGGCTTGAAAAAGCTGACTAAAGTTGTCCAACAACGCAATTAGATAGTCTGTTCCAGTCTTGAGGACTTCTCGTCAAGCAGTAATTGGGAAGGATTCTCAGAGCAGCTATGGAACTATTTCGTGCGCGTGAAATGTCATACAAAATAACACGTAATATAAGATAGCGTGTTTGAGGTTTTAAAGAATGAACAGCATAAATTGATGGTAATCATTGTAAGTGTTCATGCATTTTGAGGTTCGTTCATGTGGTTCACGAGTCACACGCATATCTTGACACTTCATGCGGATCTTGATGCTTACAATACCTAACCACACACGTAAATCTATACGTCCCTAAACATACGTTTCACATAATCACTGATGACAGTTATGGTCACAGAACTGACCCAGTGTTCCTTCCCAGCCAGCCTCATCGAAAAAAAAAAGTTTGAAGGTTAATTAAGTGTTGGCACTTGCAGGAGGGGCTTTAACAGAGCACACATTATACAACCAGTAGCCAGGCAGGATACTGAGATGTTCTTCAGAAACATATTTAGGTTCTTGGGTGGTTATTCTATGGATACAGTTATTCTCTTGTTATAAGTCTGAAAAACGACACTGTCTGCACCCACACAGATAAATCATGTCCTTCACGGCTACGTCTTGTCATGCAAAGCAACACAATCTTTCACCAAAAATTCATTCTAAATCTGATTGCTTATTCATCATTCTAATGTCGTCAGTGTGCTATCAATTCAACTTGGATTCACACTTTGCCGATCTCTTAAGCCAATTTAATATACTATACGTTCAATCACATTTAACTCATCATCCTTAACTCCTGCTTCATCATTGTCTGAATGGCTGCGAGAAAAGTTAAAGAAAAACTTTCTTCATCAATCATTTATGTTTAGAGTGACTCTACGATTCCTTTGTGTCCCCAACATGTCATAAAACGTATTTGGAAGAAGTAGACGAAGTAGTTTATTTCGGTATTAAGTTCTTGGACTCACCTAGAATATGTTAATTATATGCAAACAATCATTTTATGTATATACAGTTTAAGAGTGTTAAGTGTAAGAGGAACGTAAATGGAGTGCATATCTTATATACTTTGACAGATTTGTTAAGATATGTACATCAGTAGATTACAACAATTTATAAAATTGAATCGAGGTAACAAACATTATCACAAATGTTCTTAAGGTGTTTATAACGTAAATCTATTCTTCAGTACGTATCTTTAATCATTATTCTGTTGACATAAGCACTTCTATTTTACACTCAACTTTCTTCAGTCAGTATATTTAATCATTATTCTGTTGACATACGATCTTATGTTTTACACTCTACCTTCTGTCAGTATATGTAATCATTATTCTCTTGAGTTAAGCTCTTTTATTCACAATCATCTTCACAATTCGTATTTTTAATGACTTTTCTGGTGAGTTAAGCTCTTCTATCTTACACGTATATTTCTTCAGTACGTATCTGCAATCACTATTTTGTTGAGTTACGCACTTCTGTTTAGTAATAATTCAACTTCAGTTCGTATTTTGATCATTATTATGTTGAGTAACGCTCTTCTATTTTACAATCATCTTTCTTTAGTACGTATCTTTAATCATTATTCTGTTGAGTTACGCTCTTCTGTTATATAATAATCTATCTTCAGTTCGTATTTTAATCATCTGTTGAGTTAAGCTCTTCTATTTAACAATCATCTTTCTTCAGTACGTATCTTTAATCATTATTCTGTTGAGTTAAGCTATTCTGTTTTATAATAATCTTTCTTCGGTACGTATTTTAATCACTTTTCTGTTGAGTTAAGCTCTTCTATTTTACAATCATCTTTCTTCAGTACGTATATTTAATCATTATTCTGTTGAGTTAAGCTATTCTGTTTCATAATAATCTTTCTTCGGTACGTATTTAATCACTTTTCTGTTGAGTTAAGCTCTTCTGTTTTACAATCAGCTTTGTGCAGTACGTATCTTTAATCACTATTCTGTCGAGCTAAGCTCTTCTGTTTTATAATAATCTTTCTTTGGTACGTATTTTTAATCAGTAATCTGTTGAGTTAAGCTCTTCTGTTTTACAATCAGCTTTTTGCAGTACGTATCTTTAATCACTGATCTGTTGAGTTAAGCTCTTCTGTTTTAAAATCAGCTTTGTGCAGTGCGTATCTTTAATAACCATTCTGTTGGGTTACGCTCTTCTGTTTTACAGTAATCTTGGTTGATGAGGTGCATCTCTGATTGAAACATCTGCAGTGTGATTTAATTCAGCTTGAACATTATTCGAATATAAAATATCATAGCATGGATTAGTATAGTACCATAGAGCTTACACGTGTTTACAAGGTCGAACGTAGTTAAAGGATACAATGTCATTTATTAACTTGTTGTTGCTTCGGCACTATTCATATCAGTTCACAATCACAGATTGATCACAGAAGAGAATTCTTTGACGTCTTGTGAATTGTCTCCCTAATACATCAGATAAACCTTTCGCTTATATTGATACCATGAAGGAAAATGCTTCTCTCATTTGTATCCCCCTGGCATATACTGCGGGAGGGATATAGTCGTCACGTCGTCCGTCCGTTGTAATCATTTCGTTTCCGGACTAGATCTCGTAAACTATGAGGAATTTCTTTACGAAATTTTACAGTTTTATAGTTTGACCAGTGCAGTGGTGCCCTTTGGTAGTTTGAACGATCTAAGATGTTGATTTCTTTTAATTTTCAGGCCAAAAGAGCTCAACTTAGAACATTGGATGGGGACTGATTCCGAGCTAGAACTCGTAAACTATTTGAATGTTTTGCAAAATTTGAAAGATTTGTAGCTAAACCATTGCAGTGGTGCCTTAAGCTTTCGATAATTTGAACTATCTAAAATGTTTAATTGTCTTGTTTTTCAGTGCAAAAGAACTCAACTTAAAACATTATTTGGTGGGGACTGTTTCCGAGCTAGAACTCATAAACTATGAGGGATTTATTTATGAAAGCGGACAGTTTTATAGCTTGACCAGCGCAGTGGTGCCTTTTGGTAGTTTGAACGATCTAAGATTTTAGAATATTAAACTTAGAATATTGGGTGGGGACTGTTTCCGAGCTAGAACTCGTAAACTATGTGGACTTTCTTTGCAAAATGTGACAGATTTGTAGCTAAACCAGTGCAGTGGTGCCTTTCGGTAGTTTGAACTGTCTTAAATTTGGAATCATTTTGTCTTTCAGTGCAAAAGAACGGAACTGTTTCCGAGCTAGAAGTCATTAACTATGACGAATAGTTTTGCAAAATTTTACAGATCTATAGCTAAACAAGTGCAATGGTGCCTTTTGAAATCAGTTAGGGACTGTTTCCGAGCTAAAACTCGTAAACTATGAGGAATTTCTTTCCAAAATTTGACAGATTTATAGCTAAAGCAGTGTCGTCTGATACTTTGAAAGTTTGGGCTATCGATGGTTTTGAATTTTAATCCCCGCGGAAGATCAAATGAATCTTTTGTAAGGCATTACTCTAGAAAAATGTTTCCAAACATTAGGTACTTAGTTTATTCATGACCCATCACTCTGAATTCAATTATCAATTATGCCAATGTGAGAGTGGTGAGAATATCTTAGTTAGCACTTTTGTTAATAAACCTGGGGGATATGTCATCTACTGATGACTCTTCTTTTAATTCGCAATGGCTTTTAGGCAGTCTGCGCCTCTTTGTCTTCCACGGCGCTATCTGGTTTTGAATCTGGCTCGTTCTTGAATGTCTTTGATTATATAGACGGCTCATAACTACATTACATTGTTGGGTCGTTTATCTCAGACGCGACGCGCAAAGCAAAATTTGTTATTAGGTCTTAGGGTCTTTGCTTCAGACAATTTCATAATGTCTGTTCCTTGACCTACTAATTGTGTACGTTGAAGTCCGGGTCTGAATACGTTGAGAACAATGCGTCCGTTGTTATATGGTCTTCAGAACATATCACTGTTACTTTATTAAGAGGATACACTGTTTGAAATACGTTTTTCTTGTAAAACATTTTGTCAAAGAAGACAATGTTTCAGGTTGTTCTGTCAAATACTGTGTGATTCGTCCTAGCGTGGTTGAATCAGATGCATGAGCAGGTTATGGTCACTCCTCTGTCAAGCAAGGGACACTTGTGTCCGAGCCAGTTGACGGTGAATATAATTTATTCCAGCTCGGAAACTCTGCAATCGTTGTAATATGACTGAAGGATGATGGGAATGCATTTTAATCCAATATTTCTCCTTCAATTTTCCTTATTCCTGTGCACACTTCCTATTAATCCTTCTGGCGAGTTTTCAGGAATCAGTGTTATCAGAGTTCAGCTTGGGAGTCCCAGATAAACGAGAGAGTAAACAGCGAGCGATTAATCTCAGGTTATTCTGATCATCTTTGTGACAATATTCCAGAGTGAAACACACCAGAGAGAAGTTAACATCCCCATGGTACACGTCCGTCATGATGTTTGAAGGAACTATTAACATATATTGTGTGACGAACTTATAACCAGATTATCATTGCCCTTGGGGCGACTTGATACCACATTTGGATGTGAGCGGAATCATAATTCAACTCGATCTCAAATTTGATTATTTATTGAAAGCAGAGACGGCGATCAACGACTGTCATCCTTATTTCATGGTTTTAACACTAATTTTGGCAAAGTCATCGTGTGTTGGGGAAAGAGGAATCTCACGTCATTCTATGAAGAGTTATTTCCTGCTTTGTTTGTAGGAGCAGTCTTTCGGCTATAGCTAAATTTGACGTGCAAAATATACACAGAGGGAAAAGGCAACACAGAAAAAAGCAAGGGCTACGTGATGTTCATTTTTGTCATTGCAAGCTACTTGTGTTCTGTTCTTTCTTGGTGACTGGACCACACAATGGAGGACTCACAGGATTCCAACAAAACATGCAGATGCAAAACGAACAAGAAACTATGGTTTTATGTCAAAAATTATTGCACAGAAACATACGATGTGGGCTTGCATAGTTTACAAAATGAGTCACTCGTTCCTGCTTTGAGAAATAATTTGAGAAAATTACCTTAGTATCAAGTACTTTACTCTGGATGGACAAAACAAAGCACCGCCAAAACCATGCTTTTCACATTTCGGCCAATACAACTTGTAGGTAAGATGGCTGTTTCAGACGCTTAGTCTTGATCTGGTACCGTCTCTGAACTAGGCATGACATACTTTAGAATATGAGATGACGTGCTAAACCTTCAAAATTCTGTAAGCTCATACCAGACTAAACCTAAAGTACAGACCTTTGAGAAGGGCAGGTTATTTCCTTCTTCGTGTTGTATTGGTCTCATTTGTCCAGACCTATGCAACTTCAGCATTTGTGCTATTTCCAGTTAAACGTCCCCCACAGACTATGCTGTCTTTATTAGGCAAAAGAAGCATAATAAGGTGACGGGAATATATCCCGAAATGCCTTGCGACGAGACGGAGCAACACATGGTTCTCATTAACAGAGACAAATGTTCTTTCAGAGGAGATAAGTCCTGTTGTACCCAGACCAAATCAACCTTGCATCACGTTTCTCTGTTCGCGAGCCATTTTCTCACACTGAGACCAATATAATTTCCTGGCTATAAGCACGTTATGATATGCCTCAAGACAAACTGATGTCCGTTCTCATTACCGTGATAAAAGGAAGCCAACTGACAATCCAGAATTGTCCCGCTGAATAGAAGTGGGCCAAAATTGGATTTGGAACATAATACATTTGTCTGTATGACATGTGCGCAAATCTTGATTAGTAATCTTGCTTTTAAAGAATTCTTGCCTGAAGATGTAGGACGGGTGATTGAAACAGTCCGATTAAATTAAACGAATCACGGCCAATGATTACATAACGTTGGGATGATATATCTCATAACACAGCACACCACACGTTATTTTGCAACATATAATGTACAATCAAGTCTGTCTGTCTCTAAATAGGCTTATCTGAGATTTTCCAGTTGCAAAAGAAAACTGCAAAGCGCCACTAGACGTCAGAACCAATCGAGAGACTTTTTCATCAGATGGTTTCATTTTTCATTCTGGCCTGCTCGTTCTTCAGTCACCATTGATGAATTGCATATTTGTGGATATTGGGTTTACCGTATCAAATTTATTACGTTGATAACTTGTTTATGTATATAAACGTTTGTCTCTTGTCGCATTGCAAATGTAAAGTTTTATATTTAATTTCTCCTCACTGACATCGGCAAACAATGCCGAATCCAATTTTTAATTGTTTTTCAAAACTGTAACGTGTTTAGGTCTTTTTCAATTTTTCAATTTTCGAGTTGTCATTGTAGATTTCATTTTAAGTTTACCGAAGAACAACTAGAAGCCACATAACTGTCAGATATTTATTTAGATCACTAAAAAGGTGACTACTCAGTTTCAGTACATTCACGACACATCATTCTCTCAGTAACAGAACCAAGCTGAGTCGTTGCCTGTTGAATTCACAAGTCGAAGTCGAACTCTTAAAGGGACATAATCAAAGTTGCTTCTCGAACACCAAACGAAAGCCGCCCTTTTTATAACAAACAAATCGTTCGCAAATATAATTATGGCACCGTGGACCATCAACTAAAAGCGCAGTGCATACATGTACTGACCTCCATTTCTTGTTTGCAGTCGAAAATGATTGTTTGGTGACGTCATGTTCTACAACGTAGCGAATGCGCAGTAGTAACCCGGAGCTAGGTTGTGACGTCATGAGAATGTGCGTGTCGATGCGAGATCTATTTTAGCCACTAGTCATCCTGACGAATCCTTTTGATTATGTCCCTTTACCGAGGCTGTCACAAGCCTATAAAACATTGAAACTACAACGTGGTGTAATCACAGACGAATCAGGGACTTTGTTCTATATGTAGGCACGATATGTATACATACAAAGCTGATATAAAAATTATTATCAGCACTCATAAGTGGTCTAAACTTAAATTCATTAGGGTTTGAACAAACGTAATGGGGTAGGTACATACATGTAATTCTCGAATCGTCATATTGCGAACATAGTAATAAAAGTGATACTAGTATTCGTCTTCTACTCTTCAGGAATTACATTATCGGCGAATGCTCGCGAAACATTCCTGTGCCTTCCTCTTTGTCATCCTCGAAATCCAGGGTATAATGACACCGCCAGCGGTCATATGCCCTGGATGTACTCCTATTCACCATGGACGTTGTATGTGTATAGAAACTCCAAATCTGCTGAATATAGACAACCAATGAAATGTCGCATTCGCTGCAAGAGAAATAACTCTTGATAAATTTATACCATAACGTCTTTACTAGTTAAAAGTCAGCTTATTTTACGTCGCCTTTTGCTTCCTGAAAGGAGGCTATATCGGCGACGAAGATCGGAGGATAGACAAATTTACAAAGAGCGGAAAGAAGAGAAGATAAAATTTAACT
>JAUELE010230078.1:0-12143 GCA_031471655.1 Diodora aspera | reverse complement strand
TAGGCGGGACTCGAACACAACCACCAAGGCTGGCAGATTGCTGGGCCAACGCACCAACCACTGCGCCATCCCGTATCCCCTAATTTAATGTGGCTTGCAGAGGCATCTCAGCTGTACCACTACATTTTAAGGCGCGGTTTACTAGCACACATAATTTTTTCAGGCACACACCTAAGGAGACCAAAAGTGATTTTTGATGTAGTCTGACTGTTGGCAATCTTTCAACCATATCATCAGTATTGCCTACAATGATAGGGTTTCACCTCTGGGGTGAAAGAGGGCTTACAAACATAGGGTTCAAATTCAACCAAGGCAACCAAGGCAAATACTGTGGTGTCCTCCTCAATTGTGCTCTGAAAATCTTGACAAAGTCCACGACAATAAAGCGCCTTGGTGCCCGGCCCTATTTGACTCTGTGTCCGTCAAACTTGCAGCTATAAATCCGCTTTCACAACATTATGTTGCCGAACATGTTCAGTAAAATCTGTAAACAGATTGTGCATCACCTAAACCTTTCAGTTATATTAAAGAGGCAAGGTGGGATTTTGAACCCAACCAAGGTGCTAAAAGGGCTGGCCCTGTAGTATGGTACCCAGAGGATTAGGAAAAACAGTGTGGTGCCCTACTTTAAGGAAATATATGCCTTGGTGCCCCTTCAGCTTGCCTTGGTGCCCTAAAATATTGGCACTTGCCACACCCCCCAAAAAAAAAAATTAAATTCGAACCTTCCAAATAATCACCAATCACAGCTGATTCATCAACCAACACGTTACCCTCAATGCAATCTCACTGCCCACAATGCAATCTGACTTACTTTGAACTGTAAGTCTTCCGGCTGCTTCTACGGTGCCCGCCAAGTTCTCCGCAACACATATATATTGACCGTCGTCTTCCGCCTTCACCTTCTCAATTCGCAACGTCCCATCATTAAGTTGTCTGGCCCTGGGAATAATAACAAATACATTCAAAATATTGTCTGTATTTCTTTGACATTGCCTGTCCTGTAACACCATTATTTTGGTTCTTTAATGTTCCATTTTCTCTCGGGAACCATCAGGAATCTCTTCTAAATTCCCCCAGGATCACTAAAGGAACTGATTTTATAAATAGATAAAATTTAACAGAAATGGGATTTTACTCCTGCTTCATGAGGCAGGATTACAAGAGTTGTGTCCCTTTGACAACTGGAAGCAACAAGTTGGTTGCCAAGAGACTGTGCATGGGCGACAGTAGACTAACATTTAGTCCCAGAAATAAGTTTAATTATGTGTTTATTTATCAAGAGTTACTTCCCTTTTTAATTCCTCTACTGAAGTGAATGCGACAGTTCACTGGTTGTTTATATTTAGCAGATTTGTACTTCCAATACACAAAACGACTATCGTGAACAGGAGTAAATCCAGGGCATTTGAGGGAGCCATTCCCAGAGTTCTATGCCCTGGATTTCGGGAATGTCTGGACCTAACGTATTCAGCACATATTACCTGATGACACTAATTCTCTGACATCCCTAGCCCATCTCCCCCTTCCCCCACCCCCTCCACTCCAATCTGAAATTGCTTCTGCTCTCCTGTTGTGAGCTGATTTTGGTTGAGATGCCTCTAAGGCTAGCTTCACAAACATTTTATTGAGATTTCATGTGGTAGAACCCTTCAATCCAAATATAAGATGAGCTATACAGAAGTCACAACATCGCCTAGCCTGCAAATGACATTCTTAGACGAATTCATAATAAGATATCTTTCAACATGGGCTCATCTGAAACTACTTCCTGAAAGGGAGATAACTCTAAACTGACACCACGATTCCTACCTGCCATATGGTATTCGACCTTCTTGTTTTTTCCATGTTACTGTAGGTTCGGGATCCCCTATAGCCTGACATTTCAGTTCCACCGTATCACCCTCACTGGCTTGAAGATCTTCAGGAAGCTCGCGAATCTTCGGTTTTTCTGAAAAGATCACGATTCCAAGATAATTGATCACTGACCTTGTCAAGACTACACTTCAGCTGAAGTAGCAAAGAACTTCATGTGAAAACTGCCGGAAGTTTAGAATATAGCTATTCATCTAATAAAAATATGTTGACCATCCATTTCAGAACTTTATTAATCTGTCTTGTTGCTGCATTCACAGTTTAAGAACGAGTGATTTGGGGTTTTACATCAAAGCAATCGTTCAGCCACATCACCACGGTCTCACCAACACCAGGTTGGTGTCACAACCAGAGGCGTGGTGGCCGCGTGGTAAAGCGTCGGATTTGTAATCTGGCGAGCCGGGTTTAGCCCCCGGCTATAGCGGCGCTGTGTTGTGTCCTTAGACAAGACACTTTACTCCAATTGTCTCATTCGACCCAGCTGAAATTGGGTACTGGTCCTCCAATTGTTGGAGTGTAATGACCTTCCAGCGCTGAAAGGCAGCTGAGGTTAACCAGGGTAATATATGGAAGCGCTTTGAGTTTACTCTTGGGTGGAGATACCGCGCTATAAAAGAACTATCCATTATTATTATTATTATGACATATGTTTGGAGCATTGTGCGTTAAATACATTTCATGTACTGCCCATTCTGGACGTTATAAAAGTGTTTGTGTCAGTAAATAACGTCGCATCCCCTTTAACCCATATCATTTTGTATTTTTAAATAGATTCATTACGGTCTACCAGACTAGTCTACTACTCTTACTGTACCTGCGTAAAGCATTTCTGTCGCGGCATGACCAACTAGTTGGATAGAAATAGTGACACGTCACAGTTTGTGCCGAAAGCTGATCGGGTGTTTTTTAGCCTCTTGCAAACGATCGAGAAAATTGTTGAGAGCATCGGTAATTTGTTGACGTTGTTGCAGATTATTCACGATTGCCTGTTGCGTGCATGGCAGGCTGTTCAAGATATGTCCATGTACAGTATTCACAAGGACCGATATCAAGTAGAACGTAACCGCGTACACAACAAGACTGCTCACACAGTTTGCGAACGCTTTTCTTATTAAATGACTCCCCTGTCTTTTAATATTTTTTTATCTCAGTTAGTAGATATGCAAAAGCATCAAACAGGCTATGTGTGTAATGCATCAATTGTGGTATGTACATTTTTATGTATATGTATCGTTCCCAAAGTTATTTTACGAAAAGAAAACATTGAATTGGACCACGTATCCAACTTTAAGCCGAACCAACAATATATACCTTTGTATAGGCATATGTGTTTACAGCAGAAGGGATTGCTCACACGAGCAACATTTAATCAGCAAGTATGGCACATTCTTCTTGGACATTATATAAGACTTCAAGAATGAAGAAGAACTGTGCATCATTTGCAGACAACCTTGGACCTTCAAGAGAGCCCTCACACCTAATCAAACGGTCAGTTTAATTGGCTCAAAACTGAAAGTATAAACAAAAATGTTGCCGATATTTGTGAGCATAATATATTGCTGCACGGAATGTACACCGTGTGGCCTCGGCATGTCTCCTTCACTGCTCAGATAGTCCCGGATCTCTGACTGTAGTTCAGTCTCCCGCATTGTACATACATTCTTTCGAACAGTCTTTCGATAGTTTGCCAAAGTTGATTTTGTCAAATAAAATACTATCGTCTGGATGCGAATTTATGCACAGTCTGGTTACTCCATTTTGTGGAATGTGTATCGTTGTTTTGTCGTTCTATTGTACTACATGTACAAGCTAACGCCCTAAAAGTATAAGGTTACTCAAACGAAAGACTGTTGACTGGGAATGAATATTCAGCTTCTGTAAGAGAACTATCTTTCAGAATAAATGTGTAATCCTTGTCAAAGTTCTTTATTCCACATTGTAAACACCCTTTGTCTTCGTAAAAAGACAGAAAACTTGACTTTCATGAGCAACTGATAACCTAATATCCAGAGAACATCTAATGAGGTATTGAACTTACAATACAAAGCCATCATGAAACATCGGGCAATGGAAATATTTCCTCTTGAGCCTGTTTCGAATTTCAGCATTCTGACATTTCTTCAGTTCCTTCAACAACCTCAGCTTAAAAATGTTGTCATACTATCAACGAACAATAACTGACAATTGTAGTCTGCTTGATACAAAAATAAACGCCAAACAAGTTTTAGACCATTTTTCAAATGAATGTTACAGCTCATGAAGACATGTGTTTAATAATGATGGAAGTTTGGACTGTTTTTTAGGAGAACGGCTTTTGATGTGCGACACGTGTTTCATGTCCCCAATGCAATGACTTCATCATCGAACGAGTGATGACAAACAGGCATTCGTGTTTAGATCTTTCATGAAATCTAGAATTACATATTCAAAGGGTTGTCAGATGCCACTCCCCGAACTTTATATGGAGACTAATGATTAATAACTAATTGCTCCTGGGAGTAAAACTACACTCCATCAAAGGATATTCAATTTTGCAAGATGGAGAAATACTGTGTCATTTAGGGAAATGTGTGACGTTGTAATATTGACAGTTTCAAAAAACCATGTTTTGAAATGGCTTGAGGATATGGGTTAATGCGTCACACAAATGTATTCTGTTACATGTGTTAATTGATTATGTTCTTTGCAAACGAAGAGTGAAAGTAGTTCACACTTTAACTCTTAATAATTACGTTATTGCCGTTATATCCCTCTGCAGAGGCGGAATAATCTATTAGTAAAAGTAGCACATGATTAGGGCCCGCACTTTCAAGGGCTCCGTGCTTAAAGCTTGAAAGATATGAATTCCGATTTAGTAACTCTGTGCAGGGCTGGTTTTAGAAACAGAGGGGGCCAACTGAAGGCTGTAAAGGACAGAGTTACTCAGCCAAAGCGAAAAAAAAAGGAAATGAAAAAGAAATAACAGTCTAGAGCGGGATCCCAACTGAGAGCAATCGGCCCTGATGCTGTGCGCGCTCTATTGCTACGGAACTACACTGCCTTCAACATTTATGAACGACTTGGTGTTTAAGGTCAGGGATTATAGCCAATATCAGCTTCAATTGAGGCTATTATTTCAGGGTTGTAATAGTAGATACAAGCCCCGTTCCAACTTATTCCACCACTGCCACGCTAGCAAGTAGGTGAAAAGTATTGTGGAAGAGATACATGTATATTAGACTTGCCCCAAAAACCTATAACAGGCCTTGTGTGCCGTCGCGTTTTGGCTCAAGTATATGATTTAGTAACCTGGTAAAAGGTTCAATATTCTTTTGGCAAACTACAAAAGTAAACAATGGTTTTGTTTATACACTGTGTTTACCTTCTTGATCTTGGTTTCATATACAATAATGGTTAGTTCATAGATACAATTGGTGATTGCGTGGTGGTGCTCCGAGAACACTTTGGGCAAATAGCTTTGTTCGTAAATTGCCTCAGTCCACCCAGCTGAAAATGGGTACCTGGTCGGAGGTGATGGACATGTGAAAGTTAACCGTCTTGGCTTGGCTTGGGGGAGTTGAGAAAGGTTGTGGATTGTACATTGTTCTAACGACCAGGTGGAGCGCTTTGAGCATGCAGAGTGTGTGTGGATTTAGCGTTATATAAGACTCATTATTATTATTATTATTATTACATATATCCATCAGCAGCAATCATAATGATCAGTAAATAATTACCCGTTACTGAGACAGTCGGGCGACAATGACTAAGTCGTCCAAATGAAATGACAGTTATGCGAAAATGCTTACTCACCTCAAAATCCAAACATCGTCCTGCCAACTCCATGCCTATCCAACTACAAAGTGACGCCAACCAAACCGTTTGTTCACATGCCTGCACCTCGAGCAATATAGTTACATTTCATGACTAATTCAACTTTAAAATTCACGTCGCTATAGTAACCAGTACCCCAGAAGACCAAGTCCCTTAGCATTTTGTCTTTCCCGCTTCTTACGAGGAGCACGTGCATGCTCCTTATATGGGCCTACGTTTACCACAATACTGTACAAATCCCATTCGGCGGCACTCGGCCGGCCTCGGAAATGACCGACTATCAACATAATTTTATGTCTGTCGTGTTTTTTTTTACATTTGGAGCATCAAATGTTTTGCAATATTTTATATTTATCATTATCAACCACTATTAATACAAGTGTCTTTTATATTCGTCCGGTAAGGTAGTTTCGATATTTCTATAAACTATATATTTACAGTAATTAATGTTTGATTTTTGTGGTAAAGCAATAAAAACAAACATCTTTCTTTGATGGCGCAGTGGTTAGCGCGTCGGCCCAGCAATCTGCCAGCCTTGGCGGTTGTGGTTCGAGTCCCGCCAGGGTTCCTCTCTTTCAGCCCGGGGAGACAGTAGCCCCGACTCCGATGTGATGTTGATGAGACTTTGGTGATGTGGCTGACAAATTGCCGAACATCACGTAAACTTCAAATCACTCACTCTTTGCTTAAACGTAAATATAACACTCCTATTTCTTTTGACCCTGATTTGGACGATCTGACCAGTGAGCGACCATTTGATTTTTAGGGGGCTAAATGGTGGCTAGATGTTTCACTCGCAAACTATTTTCTTACGTCTCATGGCGTGAGGTAATCTATTTATATTCTTAGATAACTGCTGACAAACTATTTATTTCTTAACTATTACATTTGATATTTAATGTAATTATAATTACAGGAATATACAATGTAGTTAAATAGGGAGGTTTTAACGGCGAATCTCAACAAGCCAATTTTTGGGTTCAGAGACATTCTTCCCGGAAAATGTGTTACTTTTCAAAGCCTTTTTGCAATTATTTCAGTCAAAATGAGCTTTGTAACTAGTCCAAATAATGCAATATAATTAAAGAGTCGACTGAATAATTTCAAGAACATCAGGCGAAGGTCCAGGGGCCCTGGACGCTCTGGGACCTCATGGTGGTCGTAGACGTGTTCTGAGCTATTTCCAGTGACGACATTTGAAGGGGGATATCAGACCTCCCCCCTAACATTTAAATGGTCCCTACTAAAAAGGTGCAGTATGCTATGACAGGCTATGAAAAGACAAATAATATTTATTTTTTTTATAAATCCACATTTTTTAGATAATGGCATCTTTGAAAAAAAATTAAATTAGTTAATATAATTCAGTTGACTTTTAATAATAAACCTCAAACTGTTGCCTGCCTTATCTTCAGGTAACATGATCCTGGTAAAAAAAAACCCCGCTTATGAACACAAACACAATAAGGACATATTTGTTGCCGCTCATCACCACCCGGTCGTAAAATTTGCCCCGACCCTAATTAAAAACAAATACTAATTGTGGCTTCAAAATCAAGATCCGTTTCCGGCGTTCCTTGTTTTCGTTCATCTCTGGCTGTCTTACTTGCTTGATGATTTGATTGCTTGATAATTTCAGACCTTCAGTAAATAGTTCTTTGTTCTATTGTGGATAAGCAAAATATAAGATGACTATAAACTAGTTTCTGAACAACTTTATTGAATGGCAAAAATGGTTTTCTACGTAATCAATCTGACATAGAACGCTTTTTGAAAAATAAAAATGAAAATAAAACCCACTCACCCTACCCATTTAAAAAAACGAAAGTTGAGAGAAATAAGACCTTTTTTTATTTCACATGGTCTAATACTGATGTTCAAACGTTATTCTTAATGATAAATTCCAGTATAGTACTCGGTTCTTACACTCGGGTCTTTTATTGAACTGTCTGTAACTGAGCGGTCGATTGGTGACTGGTAATTGGTGTCTGGTGAGAGGTTCCTCGTCTGGGGGTGCCTGTTAGTCCACACCAGCAGCGAAATAGCTACGTTTACGTTAACAAAAGCATGAATAAACCCGTTTTGCAACACATTTTAAAATATTCACTGACTTATTCCTTGTTAGATTTTAAATTACCATAACGAAAGTGATTCGACATCTTTCTCATCTTTAGAAATGTACATCCCCTTGCCCAGTTCAGTGTCTCATGAAGACGTATGACAGATCCGACAATTGGGACATCTGTTGACAAAAGAATATTTCCTTTCAAAACGCCAGACACTTATAATTGCATTCTCGTATTGCACAGATGTTGAGCTTGAAGACGAAACGACTGCCAAGATGTCATTTTGCAATCCCTTAGCATATTGTTACCACTCACAAAGTCATCAATTAGTTACGAGTCTACGCCTGTCACGAGCTGGGTATGTTTAGGACCGAACACAAGCGGACAGCAAAAACAAATGTATTATATTTTCAATTAAACAACCAAAAGTCCCCACCACAAATATGTACACACCTAACTCAGATGCATACACAGCTCAAATACAGACACCATTCGCAAACAGCAAACAGCATACACACAGTACCCTACAACATGTAGCACACACATCAAAATAAACTCACAGCATCATCTCATTCTCCTAACTCATACTCAACATAACATGTAGTTATTACTCAATGTCCTGCTCAACATTACTCAAAATAACCTAAACCTTTCAATTCAAGCTCAAGTCATACACTTGTTTGAAAATAACCAAGCTCAGTCAAATACTGGAATGAAATATGTAAGCTCACTCAAATACTGGCATGAAAAACCCTTTTACAAAAAGGCATAAAAAGTCAAGTCATCAACTTGCGTGAAGTTCCTTCAGACCTAGTCATTATGCATGACCAAAGTTCTTGAGATATCAAGTTCCTTGCCAAAATGCAGATTGACTATCCGCACCACACTGTGGGTTGATAATTGTCCAACACACAAGGACAAACATAGAATAGTCAAGTCAGTAATTGGCTCCACCGTACATCTGGGTCGAGTCCAAGAAGTCAATCACTGATACCACGTCTGGCATCAACATCTATCAACCGGTTTCTCACACGTCATTCATGACGTCACACAGACAGTTCATGACAATTTACAACTATCATAGGTCAAACATTAGGATTATGCACACATCACAACCCTTACGGGAACAACTTTATAAAGATACTTGAAGCAGGACTCGATTCCTCACATGACATGTCTTCCTTCCCCGCATTAGGATTTAGGCACCAACAAACTCTGGTCTCGTTAACACTATGTACACTTAGCCTGGGCGACATAAAACATCACACCCTCTGCATGGTGACGTAAACACTGAAACCAATAAGAGACACTGATAAGGTGTCTTATCCACATACAGTATAAAAACTAAACCACCCATCATTTTTAGGCATAGTTACTACTGTTATAACTGAAAATCAGCTGCATAAGGTATAAAACCACTAACTTACAGATTATACAAATTATATTACTTGAAATATTTGGAAAATGGACATCCCTATCTGGATTTCTAAACACTAATGCTAAAATCATTCATTCAAAGTAAACATTTCCAAATTTAGAAACATTTAAGCAATAAAAGCAACGTTAAGTCAAATAAAACTAAAAACATGCGTACGGCTCATCTGTAGCCCTTGCTGACATTCCTGCTTCCAAGTCAATAGGTCCTCTCCCTACATTCACTCAAACCCTGCCTTTATGCCCAAAACTTGAGGTGTGGGGGTGAGAGGTCGTGTGGGAGGGGGGTGGAGGGTGGAGGGGTATAGGGGGTGGGGGTTGGGGGTTGGAAAGGGGTGGGGTGGGAAAGGGTTATGTAGGGTGTATGGGGTGTTATTTAAAGGGAGGGTTTCAAGGGGGTAGCGGCTCTCTCTGTTTTTCCCAAGTCTATCTGTGTTTGTCAAAAAGCCACCATGTTGTAAAGGTTAATCGTAGCCGTGGTATGTTAATGATAGCTTCCCGGGAGTCGGAGAGCTGCGCTGTGTCAATTAACGCCCCAGGGGGTGAACAGAGAGATTCTTCGTGCATGAGTCATGGCGCCGTATTTGAAAAACAACGTCGCCAAACAAACAGCCCCAACGGACCTATCGTTTGGGTTTAAAGGGTTTACAAACATATACCCGCAACCAGTAAAAAACGCGGTTGCAAAAGAGAGGTCATACAGAGGTATATAAACCCGAGGTTTTGGCGGTACACCACAGTGCGTACGGCAGCGGTGACTCGCAACCACACCCTCCACGACGGTAATGGCCGACAAATTCGTCACACAGTCTGTACAAGAGTGTCTACAAGAAGTTCGAGACGTGTGCGTATCGTTGACCAAAACTACTGCACGACTGGCCGAGTTGGTTCCAGGCATTTCTAACGTCCTACAGCAAAATGTACACAAAACCCACTCCGTGGCGGCGGCGCCAGCAACAACAACAACAACAACGTCGTCGGCGACGAGTAAGAAAGAAAATACACACACAGCAGCGAGCAAGAGTCGCAAGAGGAAGTCGCCGCCGGCAACGACGTCCACAGCAACGCCAACCACTGCGCCGAGTCCAAACCCCATCAAAGCCCGGAAAGTAGTGACTTCAACAACACCCACTGTCTCCAACAACAACAACGGCAACAACATCAACAACGGGTCAGTGTCTTTTGTTTCCACATGCTTTTAAATAAAGGGTACATATGTCTTTTATGCTTCAGTCCGTTTTCCTCGCCACACTCGTGTGTGTATGTGAGGGTGTGTGTGTGTGTGTGTGAGGGTGTGTGTGTGTGAAAGAGAGAGAGAGAGAGTTTGTCTGATACGTTCTGTATACTTGAGACAAAGTACATGAAGCTGTTTACAGCACTGCAAGACGTCTATAAACTGACTAACTCCGTTCTTTACAATAGAAAGCATACTTTTTAAACATTTGATAGCGTTTATTTATTGCTTGTAAAAGGCACAATGGCATGATATCATTAATAAATGAAAGGTGATCTAAACGCTTATACGTGTAATTTTAACATTTGAAACACTGAATTAGTCAATCACTTTAAGCATCGATTAAATCAGGAAATGTTTTATCGGTGTATTCACTGCAATTACGGAGTCAAGAACGACTGTTATCAAGTTTATATATGCAAAAACAAAGTTTTAAATAGCGACTTAATTACTACCGTTAAATATTTGAAATGTTCAACCATTAAGTTTGTCTTTTGACCAAAAAAACTCTTGTTTTTCTATTCTTGTGGAGAATTTTATTTTAAATCCATCTTGATTTCAATTTAAAAGAATCAGTACCGCCACTTCACACTCTAAGAAACAAAGCAATAAACTATTACCCACACGCTTTGTTCGACCAAAACTAGCGAGGTGATGTGAGAACGTGTGGGACAGCGTACCACCAACACAGAAATTTGTAAAGAACTTACCAACAACTTTCATCTTGATTGCGAGTTAGAACTGGCGGGAAGCAGGGAGCGGGAGACTTATATGAGAAGGATTACTCGATCAGGGCGTGGAGTGTTGGGCTGTGCCTCTCTTATCGCCGCCGCTCCTACACGCAATCCTCACCTAACAAGGAATATCCATGTTTCGGGTAATACCGGAATATCTCGTATTTAAGCCCCGGCCTTAATTACAGAAAATGACCCCTCCAGGAACAAAATGTTTAAACCATAATTAAGCCCAGGGCTTAAATTCGGAAAAGGATATATAGGAGGAAAAACAGGTATATGTACAACAACTTTGTGTAACCTTTAATATTTGAGAGACCGTTTTACAGAATTGTTCATTAAGAAAGTTCTTACAAGAGACCTTCTGTAAAACATCAAATTACAAGCTGTGTTTCACGTGGGCATTTAACACGCAAAATATCAGAATTCTGGAACGTCACTGAAAACAATAGGACATTTCACTGAACTTAACTTGCAAAACAAATCCTTAAATATCTCACAAACAAATGATCCGTCAGAAACAAGTTTTCAACACATAAGAAATGTTAACCTTAATTGAAGATCTCCCTTGAGAACTTGTATGACATTTTGAGCTATTTTCACACTTGTAAAGAACTACCGAACAGTAACTGCAACGACTGGTTTAACCAATGTTCTTAAGGCGCAAAACATCTATGCACACTAAAGGAGTTCTGCGTCTAAATCGGAAGGATCATCGTCATTTTCCTCGCCATTGTCTTGATCATTTACTGTGTTGCAAGGACTATCATTCGCCATGTGCTTTTTTTAAGGGACATCACTCTGAACAGCCCATGGGCTTAAAAATGTGTATTTTCACAATTTTAGGCCCATGGGCTTAAGTTTCACATTCCGGGATAAGGAATCCTTCCAAAAACGCTAATCATATCTGTAAAATTATTAAAGGAATCCCTGTGGTTAGAAAACTATCTCCGGAAGTTTCTGGGATCAGTGATGTGACTAGAGGGG
>JAUELE010230067.1:0-12144 GCA_031471655.1 Diodora aspera | reverse complement strand
CACAATTTTTTGTCACCCCCATCCACCTATGGTGACACCATTAGTTAAGGCAGTGGATGGCAGTAACGCTCGCCCCCCCCCCCCCCCGATGGTGACACCATGAGTTACAGAACTGGACGACAACAACACTAGTGACACCACTGCGCTTCACAATCAATATCTAGAAAACTTAATCTAGTTAAACAGCTTATATGCATGCATAGAAAACGTTTTCCTTTAGTATATATTATGTATACTGATCTCTCAAACAAGAGAGATTGTGACCTCGGACTTTCATTAATATTACACACACACACACACCTAAGAACATCTTGCATTCTTCCTGACTGTGAGATGACGAAATAACTGAATTGTATATATTCTTGACACTAATTGAATACAACTATATTCCATATTGTTGATAACTTCATACGTTTGACCAGTAATGCTAAACGAAGTGAGCAATGATTTCACATCAACATTCTCTAAACACAAAACAACATATAATTATTTGAAAACAATTGTCGTGAAAATTATACTTATACAACTGTTAACCCACTTGTTTTATTTAATAAAAACAGCAGAGCAGAACAGAACTTAATTACACTCAAGGCTATTATATAGCATGTTGCAGTTTATAGCGAAACGACATTTGTGTTCAGATGACGGCAGTTACTATTGTTACATGTAGATACACTGGTATACTTTCTTACAGAATATTGTTACACTGAAAAAGTTTTTCCGCATTTATACATTGATGATCTGGAAGAGAATTGAAGTGGAATTCACAAATTTGGTTAACATATTTACACACAAATAAATAATGAAACTCATCGCCGATCTCAGAACTAGTGTGTACTTTGGGCATCGCCTCTCCATGAGCGGGGTGTTATTTCGATCGACAATTAGTGATTTGATGTTCTAATAATTATACGATATATCCAAATACAAATACTCATACAAAATGATTTGGGTTTTATAGTGTTCAAATTCTCAATTTATCGTTACATGCTTATACAATTTATAATTAGTCGTGGAAGAGTTTTCTATATCTGAGTAGCATTTATCTAAGTATATAACTGACATGTACAGTGTAGTTCCGGTGTGTCAGTGGGCAGGTTCATTCCCGGGAGCGCGACATTTGCGAAAATTCACCCTTAAAGTGGTGTCGCGCTCCTAGGACTATTGCTCACTCATTCCGGTCTAATGATGTCGCGCTCCCGGTACTTTGGGTTTTTCGCGCTCCCGGTCGAGTCTAGGGAAATTTCAAATGTCGCGCTCCCGGGCCGATACTATTGGGCAACACATATTACTTATGATTATGAAAAAACACTTACAGCCCTTAATTAAAGACCTGCTTAATTCCACATCACAAAATACATTTTTAATAAGAAATATTTATAGTATCTACCGACTATTTTGGCAAAGGTAGTTATTACAAATGTATTATCTTTGAAGAGTATGCTCCCTGCAGGGTGAGAGTATTAATTCTGTGTACATACTCGGTTTGAATATTGTGTGGATGTAAAGAGAGCTGTCTCGTGGATAGCCAGCTCCCTGTCATTAAGTCAACTCTTCTTTTTCTTATTTTTTTGTATTGGTTCCATTCTGTATCACATCACCACTGATTATAGCAGCACAGCTAAATTGCACTAATTATGACCATCGTATCCACCTTGCCGTGACTGTAATTTTTGGACTGGATATTTTATTGCTGGATCTTCCTTTGTATCTTCTCGTAGGTCATACCCCATTTGTCAGACATCCCAGTTTTCAGACAGTTCATTAATACAGCAGTACACATACATCTATTTTGATAATGAACTAGTCAGCTGTACCCATTGAGCTGACTTTGTTGTTGTTGTTGTTGACTTAATAAATGCTGTTTCCATAACCTTGTGAAAGCAAATAAATGAACAATCAGATTCTAAGTTGGAGATGTAAAAACTAAGAAGATTAGACTAAAGATTACTCTTGAAAATAATTAATTTCACTTTTCTTTCAAGAAACTGGCTTATTTAGTCAACAATTTCATATTTAATGTGGAATTAGCTAGCATGTGAGTCTGGAGTATTCCACTGTACAACCAAGGTAATAAAGAGGGTGTCACAAAACACTAAATCGTTAATGATTGATCATGAGTCATGAGACAGTCTAACAAGTCGGATGTCTGACAAATGGGGTGACACCGTTTTGTACATACTAAACGCCTTTCCCGTCTTTTATGAAATCTATCCAAACTTTGAAGTCATTACTTCAGTTCAGCAAGCTAATTGTCCAGTCCCCGCCTTGTGACAACACTACTCAGGGACACTACTCGTGATGCAAAAACAAGATCTCCGCGAGGGTATTTATCTCCAAGAAATGTGTTTGAGTACAAAATTGGCACCTATGTATATACAGTACTAAACCGTTTTAGTCATGCATAACAAAGTATCATCCAGAAATTTAATACACTGGTATAATATCAGATACATCTATGTTGTCAGCGAAGTACTAATTAAACATTTGACAATTTGTGAGGTATAAAATAATAAGCCTAAAGAGCTGGCAGGTATATAATATTACATGTATATAACTTTCTTATTTAAATACCAAACATCATTATATATGTTATGCCATCGTTGTAACTGCATATCGTAACATCCTTGCTTAAACTCGGTGATAAAACTACTTACATCGCCACAGTCTTAACAATTGTGCTATCCAAACGTACGAACATCCTGTTTCAAATAGTAATAAGCGAACATGTAAAACCCAGTTTAATTTACCGTTTTCGTGAACAAGGTTTTGAGCAGAAGATAGGACGTATGTGGATATTTTGTAATACACATTCTTAATAATCAACACCAATATTTTATAGAGCGACTATAATAATGAACACATAAATGAGTTCTACCAAGTGTGGCATTCGTAGACGTTAGTTTTCCAACCTCAAGATATCCTTTTTTAAAATTACTACATGTATGTACACGTTCGATGCATTCTCTAACAGTAAATCCCCATATTTCAGATCCATATAGCAAGACAGGTGCTATTTCCGAGTCGGCAACTGTATTTAAAAGTGTTGAAGGATATTGCTAACATATTTAGCCTTCTAGGGACCGCTTGTGTGCCTGCATGCGCAATGTTTCACATGCTTTACTCCATACAAGTCTTGACGAAAACATTAATACTTATAATAAGACTGAACCTTCATCTGAACCCCTTTATAGGATCACTTTTCAGAATATTTTAAACCGCCACCATTTGGAAATACGATTGTATGAGATTTATTAGTGTTAAAAACCCCATTAATTACAACAAACTCTTAATGCATCTGACTCATTTTGGAAGCCTATTGCGCTGTCGGTAACTAGTGTTGCGTCATCTGCAAAGAGCAGCAGTAAGTTTTCTTAAAGATCACAAAGGACAACAACACCACTAAGACCAGCCGTATGCATTTCATTTACAAGTTCGTTTATGAAAAATATGAAATATGCAGCCCTTTCGAACAGCGCTAGATGTATCAAACAGTCCTGTTCTGCAGTTACCTATTCGTGCCCAGGCTTTAACTTTCCGATACATGTCTTTTAATTCTTAAACATTTTCTATTCGCAGTATCAAATTGTGTAAAGTGTGCCAAGAATCATATTGATCAAACACGATCCTGGCAATGAATTACTTCATACATTACCAGTCCATACTAACGTCAGAGTAAATGGTGTTCTTCCATTCGAACCCCTGACTCGCCCAAAATAGTAAAATAACAGAATATCGGTACTTCACAACATATCTATAGTCAATGCAACGCTTACTGAAACCTCACCCTCAAACCTTGTATGGTAGGCTGAAAAAGTTAGAGTATATACTAGATATACATGTACTACATGTAGAGTATGAACTCTTTGTAAACCACTGCTATTTAATATGCTTCAAACATTTACTATGAATACACATTTTTTATTTTAATACAGGATAGCTATGACAGCGACCATTTGATGTTTGGGCGGCGCTGGCAGATATTGAAAATGAATAGTTTGCAGGCGATTTTGGAGAATATGATACATGTAGATTGCATGAGTCAAGAGAAAAATAAAGAGATTGCAGAGATATATACATTTTGTTTTTGTTGTTCAGTTGATAATTGTGAAATGTATCATAGATCGGGTGCTAACTTTCCATTCACCCATAATCTGCCCCTTTTAACTACATTTTTATTATTTCTGTAATTACATTAAACTCAAAAACAACCTGAATATAAGATATCAAAAATAAATATGTGTCGGCAGTTTTCTACGAAAAAATAGATTGCCTCATGCCGTGATAAAGATTGCAAAGGATAATCCCCCCCCCCTACAACCAAATGGACGCTCCTTAATTATTGTATGTTTAAGAAAATTGGTTACAAGAAAATATCAGCTTGGTCTTTTGTGTTTTTGGAAAAGTCTTCAAAATATTGATACTTAAGGAAACACGTCAACCATATCATAGTACATGTATATCTTTAGAAGTTGAAGGTATACGTGTATATCTGTATATCACATCAGTCAATGTTCAGTTTGTCACTGTCAATATAAAGCCACATTTCCAAATATCCAGATTTAAACATGTACATTTTTCTAACTAAGGAAATGATTGATATTCTAAACATATCGGTGATCTGCCCGATAATCTATTGCACTAGGTAACAACAGTTAAAACTATGAAGATAAATATTTGATTAGGCTAGTAAATGACAAGTATGTAAATAAGCTCTTATTAATGAGTATTTCTATTCAAATGTGAGAACCGCTTAAGTGTTAAGAGTACATAATGAAACACCTGTATGTTAAACTTATTCAAAGCTTGTGAAAGTTTATGCTAACGCGAACAAAGCGCCAGTAGCTGTCAAAGTTTTACTGACTGGGTTGATGGCTACCCGCTTGCCCTCCGCTTAGTAGCCTAAATTTTATATGTATATTGAATCTACTTCCTTCTGCATGACGCAGGTCATTTGTAACGCTCACATATTTAATTTTATTGCTCTACTACTGCTGTTATATAAAGTGTACACCGCTTCGAACCATTCACCAAGGTCTCCTTGTTCTCCAGAAGAAAGAGAGTTAGGCTTGTGAGGTGTGTCACTGGCTTGTCTCTCAGTTCAAGTTCCAAATATGAAGGTAAGCAAAGTTAACATTATTTTGTTTTGTCTTTAGAAGTAAATTAAGTCGCTTAAGTTTAAAGGAGCGACCATTTGAATTTTACAGGAGGGGGTTGGACTATTTTGATTATTTCATGGCATGAGAAAATCTATTGTTGGCTGCGATTATTGGCGATAAAGTATATATTTTAAAAATATTTTTGTTTATTCAGGGTACTGTGGGTTTTAAATTTAGTTACAGGAATATAAATTGTAGTTAAAAGGGGAAGAATGCCGTCAATTGGAATTTTTCATTATGCATTTATACCTACAACCGATATAATTTTATCTGCAATCCATTAATTTTCTTCAAAACTGTCTGCAAACTATTTACTTTCAAAACCTTCCAGCCAGCCCCACCCTAAAACAATCAAATGGTCACTCCCTAATGAAAGCCAAATCATGATCATCATACATGTGCACTGATGGCTCTCTATCGGTTTGAATTGCTAACTTTACAAAAAGTGTAGTTTGGCTTTTAGAAAAGTACACCCATCCCAAACTGATAAAACAGTGCATTATTTGCATTATTTTGGTTACAGGAAAACTAACTTGGAACATTTATGACATATGTATTATATCACTGACTTTACAGAAACCTCTATATTTTATTAAGTAAAAGAAAGGTCGAATCATTCATTGATAATTGAGATATCAATGGTTTTATATGAAGCGTTTTTTACGTTTCAAAACAAAATTATTAAAATTTGTCATATGAATGGTATAAAGTTTTATTTAGCAAAATCAGATAAAATATGAAAATTAGAAATATAAGATATGAGTAGATGTTTATGTTTTTCCGTCTTCAGTAAGTGTATTATACCTAAAACTGAATAGAACACTAAGAAATGCGCGATAATTAAATGTTTGTTTTGAAAATATGTTTGGCGTTAAAAATAACTATATACTTGTTTTCAAAAGTATAATTACACTTCATGTAACGTCGCTACAGTTATCATTTTACAAATAACAGATATTGAGATCATCAATACGTGTGATGATTTCCTTTTTCGGTTTTGGAACGCATTAAAAGTGAGAATTAAATACCTGGCAGTTATATTTACATAATGTTGCTATCATATGGAAGCATATTGGGGCCACGGTTACATGACACTTTCATTTACGTAGATCCTTCTAATTACAGGGCTACAGATATGCTGCTTTTTTACGTAAAGACGTAATAGAATTTTGCAAATATGCAATTATGTTTAAAAGAACTGCGTAACGAAAAGCAAACAAAAATGTTGACGCAATTGTCGAAAACTTCGTGGCATACTACTTTGTAACCAATTAAATCGAGTGCATATAATCGTCAAGGTTGACTGACTGGTTACCTGATGTTGTTGAACTCATAAATGGGCATATATGCGCATAGCGGACCGCAGAATCAACAGGGAACAAGAACTTGTTGCATGAACTCGTTTGCAAAATGTTAAACTGACATTGCAAGTTATTGCAAACTATTCCGTGAAGAAAAATATTTATGTCACCCAATTGAAAGTTTGAATACGAAATTACCCGAAAACCTGAGGGGTAAATATCCAATTGTTCCCAAAGCGTATCTATGACTCTGCTATTACCTACGTAGAAGTTTGTAGAAATTGTCTCTGTGGCGTTAATACGCTTCTTTACTATTATGTAGAGAATAAGTCTGTGTTGCAAACTGCATGAAAAGTAAAGTTCCAGGTTACGTAATATAACATCCTTTAAATGAATCCAACACTATGCCTTAAAGAACTTTATACGTTTATAAGTTTACAGAATGTTTTGAATTAACGAAATGCCTATAACTACATTAATCGCAGCTGTGTGAACAAGAAACTCAGATATACTGATTCAAAATATCAAACCATTGTATGTAGAATGGTTACAAATCTCACGTCATCAGCTGTGCAACATGAGTCGAATTTTGTAAAAGAATATTGCCTTCCTCTAACTTTTCACTCCAGCTAAAATAAGAATGGATGCCGTTAAAAGAATAAAAGTGATTCTGACATTCAAAATACATAATTCAGTTTTACTTTATTTCACTCGTAAATTCTTTATGAGAAATACTTACATTTTAGCTCAAACGTTGCGAGGAATTCAAGGTTGTTTCACTTTAATTGATGTATATTGCAATTCATGAAAATGAATAAATAAGATGTGGTGAATATACTAGTACTGCACCGTTAGTAAGCGTCGATTATCTTGTTTCAGACCTTTTACATTGCTCTTTTGGGAGCGCTGTCCGTGGCGGCATCGCTGGCGGCCACCAACATCAACTCGTATGGTAGCGGAGGAGTAGACCGAGCTGTGTCCGCCGCTCAAGAAGGAAGCCAAGCGCACCACAGTGCCAAGTCTGGGAAGAATCTTAGAGACCACGACAGCTTCAGCGGATTCCGAAACCGATTTGCTAACCATGGCAACAAGTACAACGGATTTGCCAACGACTTCGGACAGGCTGATGCTAAAGGTTCCGAGAGTGGGAACCACGCTGACAAAACCTTCAAGCAGCAGGACTCTAAGTTCGATGAGATAGCCCGCGATATAGCCGAGACATCTCGACTCCATGGTTACAAATCCGCATCTGAGGGTAAAAACGACAAGATTGACGACAATAGGGCAAAAGGTCTTACCAGCGCTGCCGCAAAGAAGAATGCCTATAACCGTGGCAAAGTGTTCAACGACAATATCTCTTATGGATTTAACAAGAAGTTTGATCTTGATCTGAGCGAGAAGGGGGGATTTGAGGAGGAGAAAGGACACAACAGGCACAAGGTAGATGAATACAGAGAAAAGCAAAAGGCCAGGAAACTCAAGAAGGGAGACCACACAGCAGCCAACGCACGGCAGGACGCTCAGAGAGCTTTGAAAGAAAGCAAGTTCAATCAAAATGCTGCCCAGAAGAAAGCTGCTGACGCGAAATTTGGTAATAACGACAAGAAGCTTGACAAAGTTGGATCCACCCAGGACGCCCAAGCGGTACAGTACAACAGGAAAGACAGCAAGTTCAGCGCTGAAGACAAAGGACATCAACAAGCAGTCAAGAAGGCAAACCAGTTCGCTAAAAAGGACAACGCATTCGGTCGCAAGGCTGCACTCAATAAGGATGGTGCACAGGGTCATGGAGATAAAAAGTTTTACGGCGAGCATGGCGATAAAGGAGCAGGTATTGGCCATGGCGACCTTCATGGTATCGGTGGGGGATCACATGTTCATGGTAACGGCGGGCAGTTCAATAACAAATACGGTGAACACGCTAATCAACTGGATGAAGGCAAAGAACATCTTGCTCAAGACGCTGGCAAATCCAATACAGATTTGAAAGAATATGATCAGAAAAAGTCGAAACAAGACTTCGCCCAACTGAAGAGTCTAAAAGATCAGAGAAATGGAAAATTTGCACAGGGAGTTCACAACGCTGAGAAAAATGGATTTAATGCCAAGAACAGCGCAGCTAGCAAGACAGCACATGGCGGGGATAGGAAATATGCAGATGCCGCTGCCCAGTCAAATGCTAAAGCCGCTAAGCACGACCTTGACGAAGAGTTATTTGATAAAGAGAACTTCAAGAGACGGCAGCAGGACGACAATGAAACGTTTAAAAACATCAAACGCTTTTATCACGACAAGAAGTCCGGGGGCAATAACTTCGAACGACTGAAATACAACCGCAAGAAAGTAGAAAATGATTTTGGAAGTGCACAAGAAGCCAAGCAAGAGAAACAGAATCAGTTCCAGAATGCTCATAAATCCGCCAAGCACAACGCTGCGTCCCGGGGTGAAAATTACCATGATGCCAAAGCACAGAACAGAGGATACAGCCTCAACAATGCCCAGAAAGCATCAGCTGCTGCATCTAAGCATACTGATCATAACTTTGCTAAAGCAGCACAGAAGTCTCAAGGCCACAAGAAGCAGATTTCAGAGTCTGATGTCAACAATAAAAAGGATTCCCTTTCCAAGAAAGGACAAACCTTGTACGATAAATCTTTAGATGCATCTGCTGTCGGCGCCGATAGTTTTAAGAAGAACGCTGCTCATCAGAGAGATGCTAAAGGTAATATCATGGGTGGAAGCTCACTGACGAACCAGGGAGGACTTGGACTGGGAACAGTTGGCATTGGGACATCAGCTGCTCATAGAAATATTGGAAGCGGAATCCACGCTGGAGTAGCGGCCGAGCTGAGCGATGACCATAGTCTTCATCAGGACAACAAACACCAGACTGACTTTGGTAAATTGGACAGATTCGACCACGCCAATGATCATATTACTCCCGTGAAACATCAAAGACGTCTTGGAACAATTGACTCCCACGGAGCCACCGGATACTCTGACCATTCCAGCCATTCCAAAACCCCACAGTACGGAAGCAGTCACCAGAACGCCGGAACTGGCAGAGTTGGCAGCACATTTGGTAAAGGAAGCTTCGGATCTTTCGGAAGTGGTATTTTCGGTAGCTTCGGTTTTAACAAGGGTGGTTCTATGTTTGGTCATAATACATTTGGAGGTAGTCAGGGACATCCTTCAAAATCCACTGGACACTACTCAGGAGGAGTTGGTCTGTTCCGTCCATCTATAGGAACATCCTTCGGTAAATCTGCACCATTCAGCTCCTCCTTCGGTTCGAGATCAAGCTTTGGATTTGGAAGTGGGTCATTTAAAGGCCCACTATTTTAATATGTTATAGATTAAGATTATAGATTATTTCTACAAGGCTTGCTAAGGCGAAGCATCACGTTGAATATTATCAGAACACTTTAGAATTCTTCCTCTGAAAAGCTGTAATTCAGATTTATCGCCAACCCATCCAGTTTCAATATAAATGCATTCGATGAACCTTTACCTTTATTACTTTCTGTCGATGTGGACCCAGGATTACGACAGTCCAGTAGTCCGACAAAAACAACGCTTAACGAACTCTTATCCCAACAGAACTCTGCGCTTAAAGTACACTGTAATTGTCCGACTAATAACCTAATGGAACAACGGGAAGACCCCCTTCTATTTACTGGATGTACTTTGTCAAACGTGGAGTATTTGTGCTTATCAAAAACCAAAAGGAACGTCGGCATTGAGTCTATACCTACAATACAAACGTGATTCAGCCTTAGCAGTGCTCTTAAAAAGAAAGCTTTGAGATATTTTATTGTTGGATGTGGAAGTATAATGTTTGAGTTTTTGAATTTCAAAATAAAATTTACATCTGAAATTTGAGAGTATTATATTTTCTTTCATTCATCTGAAATATTGCATGAATGTGTTTCACAGTATAATCGTAATACTTTCCAAGAAGTCATATCGCCGAAGTCATATCAAACCTATGTATCTGATTTGTAAAAGGTTTAGAGATAATTGTGAAAAACGTTTTTAATTTTCTTACCATTGCTTTAGGAGGTGTTAAACGTGTTGTATTTTTGGCATTTTTGCTGGAAAGTTACAACAATTTAAAAACCCAGCGGGACAAATATAGAGTGGGGCAAATATAGAGTGAAGAGGCTTTGATATGACTGCGACGATATAGCGGAAAGCAACAACAAGGTACTTTAATAAAGAAAATAGACTTGCAGATTTGGTAGCATACGTTTTGTCAAAAATCTATACTGACGTGCAAAAGAAACGATACCACGATTTTGGGAGACTACTGAATAAATTCACAAATGCGCTGGACATGCAAGAGATATCTCTTTAAGATTAGGAAGTTTTATCAATGGCATGATGGCAATCAAATAGCACTCATTGGAACCCATATGCATGCATCCTTTTGATCAACTATGACATAAAGACGTAAACGAAAGTAATTTAAATCATTTGGTATTGTTTCTTTTGCTCGTCAGTTTAATTTCTGACGATTATGCGAACAATAGGTTCACATTTTTTTCATATTGTATTTTTATCTCACAATTGTATAATAATACAACATTGGATATACAACCAATGCAGACCCCCTCCCTGATACTCCCACACACATACACGGAACATTTCTGCCCTAACTTTTAACTTATGGAAGAAGGTGCATCTTCAGAAACCAAAAAGGAGCATTTATACTAACAGAGTATCATCATTGTCATGGTTTACTTGATGGATACTGGATGTTTTCGTAACTTGAATGTGCTTACGTCAGCCAGAACGTCTGACGTAAAATAGTGAAGGTTTACAGTAAAACTTATAAATCTCTGACCGTTTAAAGTCACTTTGTCTTTCGCTCTTCAGACTTTCTAAGCAACTTAATGTTACATCACACAGGATTTGAAAAAGCTGCTTCGATTTATCATTTGTGTATCTAGACAGATCAATATATCGTCAATAGTGACGTTTTGACGACCATAAAGTTGTCAGAGTGTTGATTTAACTGAATTCGGTTTAGTGACCTAGCTTTGTTTAAAAGACGTATTTAGTGCACATGAAAACCACACACTAGACAATTAAACGAAAAGAACATTGACATTAAACATGATTCACGCTATAGTTATGAACAATGACCTGGTCCACGTTTATGGTTTACGTCGCATAGTTTCACTTCCCGTTCGTTTCTATAGCAACCCTTCACACCTGGCACGTCAATAACACACTTCATATAATCTTGCATGAGTGTTGTCTCACAAAATACATAGAGGTTATTACCCGAGTGTGTTTACATATCGTCGATATCCTGCATTGGGAATACACAATTGTATTATGCGAGCCTCGGCGAATAAGTGATCTTATTTCGCGCACAAATTCAATCACATGTCGATTGCTCTAGGCGCTATCAACATTATTATCCTGGTCATTCGTACAATGTAGGTCACAGTGTATATGTCAACTCCCCAGGGAGTATACAGCCTGTTAGGCGCTAGAAGCTTAACTTTCACAACTGCTATCACATTCCGACCAGGTACCCATTTACAGCTTGGTAGACTGAGACAATGTAGATTAATTTTCTTGTCTAAGGAAACAACGCAGTGTCAGAACCGGGAATCGAACTTCGGACCTTGTGACTTGTAGGCGGACGCTATACCTGTAGACCACTGCGCTCC
>JAUELE010230056.1:0-12145 GCA_031471655.1 Diodora aspera | reverse complement strand
GCGGTACAGTTGCTTGTGATCGAACTGCAAAGAACTGTCCGAAAAAGTCGTAGGCCTAGTGCACTATGAAAACATTTAGGTTCTTGCAAGAAAAAATGACGTCATTTTAAAAAATGAAACATGAAGGTCAGTGGACTCAGTGTCACGGCTCGAGCTTTGAGCGGCGATGAAGGCCGTATTCACACTACGAGCATTGAGCTTTGAGCTAAGCTGCGCCCAGCTGAGCGGCAGAAAGTGTTGTACTGTTTAACGTTGAGCTGTGCACATCGCGGGCTTCAGCTGCGCGAGGTTGCTAGCCCTGAGCTACATATAACACACCCATGCTTTTACCGGTCTTGGTTTGAGTTTGCACATATTTAAACAAGATAAAAGTTTTAGAGTTTTCACAAAATCTCTCTCCCTCCCCCACCCCCGAGTGCATAGACGACTGACAGGAAAAGCTGCAAAATGAGCAGTTTATTTATCGAACGTTCAGAAACAAACAAGACATTGCAAGTTTTCCGAGGATGGTGGCCATGCGTCACACAAGTTGAGTGACTCGAGGCCGGTGAACCACACGATCGCTTCATCCCCAAACCGGCCCAATTAACCCGCACTACAACCGCTGCACGGGTGCCAGTGACCGCAACTGATGTCGCCGACTCAGCAATGTTGTGATCGGCGGTGACGATGTTGCGCTGGGGAGGACATTTCACATTACTGGATATTCAAAGGGATTACGAAAACTAATTAGTAATATTACCAGTTGATTTATTATCGTTACTTATTAAAAGTTGCTGTTCTGTGAAGTGTTTTAAAGGAGAAGGATGACAAGGAATATTTACTGGAAGACTATAAATCACTTTACAGGAATTTAAAACAGCACAGAAGATATTTCGAGGACGTGCGGTCGTTGATTAAAGGTTTATCTTTCCTTTCGATTTGCAAGTCCCGGAAACAGAAGAATGTGAAAAACAAGGACTAACAGCGGTGCCTTTAAGCAGTCGTGACAAAACGAAATTACAGTAGGTCATTAGTGAATCGTCGTCAAGGACTTTATAGTTCTCTAAAAATGAATCTACCCTCTTTTCTGTTGGTGCTAACAGTGACAGTGTGGGCCCAAGTCGGGGCCAACGAGTTCTGGGAATGGGGCCCTGATTTGGAAGGGCCCTGGTGTGCCCGACGCCGTGGAGAACAGTGCTGTGACGAGAGAGATGATTACTGCTCAGTGCCGATTCTTGGTACCGAATGTTACTGTGACGTCTTCTGTAACTCCACAGCATACGACTGCTGTCCTGACTACTTCAAACACTGCCATGGTGTAATCCGAACCACGCCCCACCCTATAATATACACCACACCACGGAGACCTGTCACTGCAAGTAAGTCAAACACACTATATTATGTCACCCTCATAGCAGTTAACTACACCAAATAGTCATTCCTAAATCCAAAACCAGAAACGTCCTCTGTTACAGGCTTTGAGAACCAAATTGACACCTTTATATCATTTTAAAAAAAACCCATAGAATTAACGTATTACAAGAATATTTCTTGCCACAAAGAAACCTTTTTTACTTTCAAAATGTTGAACATTTCTGTTCAGTTGTCTCAGTGTTTAAGTCTCTACCGAATTCTCCTCACAATGTTTCATATATCTCACATGTTTTCTTGCAAGTTTTTTAAAGAACATGTATGTATTTTTTTTATACCATTCCGTAAATCGCTTACTTCTGTTTTACATCACTGGTTATGATGGTCAACGCTCCTTTTGGTAACCCAACTTCTCCGTTGCATTCAGGAACATCTCGTGACAACATCGTTGCTGGATATTGGTGATTTTTATAATGACACTAGACATATGTTTAGTATGTAGAATTCAACACTGAGTCTAAAACTCACCAACAATACAAAACTGCGGTATGTCAAAGGATATCGCAGGACTTTAAAACTTTGGTAACGTTTCTGTGTCATTTTGAGTTCATTGTGTAAGGTAGGCCTCCGTAAACATGACCCGAGTTGAAAAAAGCAGGACACTTGCTCATATTTTAGGTTCATATACTGACGTCCAAAAGAAAGTATACCAAGACTTTGAGAGACTACTGAATGAATTCACAAATGCATTGGATATACAAGAGATATCCCTTCAAGACTTGGAAGGTTTATCAATGAGATGATATCAATCGAATTACACTCACCGAAATCCAACATCCCTTTTATTAACTATGGTATAAAGACGTAAGGGAAAATAATTGAAATCATTGTGTATACTTTATTTTGGACATCAGTATAGTTGTAGAGGTCTACAGCTGTACATGTTTTTCATATTTCTGAAGTAAGGATGGTGAAAATCGTTCTTCAGTGTTGACCACGCCCTCTCTCAGACACGCACGGTGTAAAGGCTTACATATGTGTAAGGAGAACCATTCTGGTCGTTTTAAACAACTATGACAAACGTTGAGGGCTTTTGTTGCTCCGTAGGTACCACGTTAACTACTTGACCGGGTACCTTATTAAAACAGATACTAGTAGTTTATAATCAGTATCCAACATGCCTTTCAAGTTCAATAAAGGATTGATAATCACTTTGAATCGTATAGAGACGAATGATACCTCTGTCGCATATTCAATACAGTTGTTGCAGAATACTTGCTTTACTATGCGAGTTAACCTTAATCTGAGAGGAGTATCATATATGAAGACGAGCTTTGACATTTCCCCACTTTTCAACGATGGCATTTAAAACAAGACGATTTCATGGATTACAACGTTGAGGTGTTATTAAAATAAGTTTAACTTTCGACTATAACATTCCATATTAATCAGTTATTCACTGTTTGGAATATCATAACTTTACCGTCGTGTACACACCTGCGAGTATATAAAGTATCTGAGCTGAATCAGTTTCTAGTTCACCAGTTGAACCTCAGATCGCGCCAACTACCTAGACAGCTGACTGACAACGTAGCGAGCGAGAGAGTTAACCACCTTCGTTTTGAAAACGATGATGGTTTATCGGAAACGGAATTTGCACTAACCTCAGCCTGTTATTAAACCAGGTCCATTTATTGCATTACAAACACACTAAAATAGTATTATATAAATCAAACCATATCTGAAATGTGAACGGTGGTAACCGTAAACGTCTTTTTCACTGATGGTTAGCATTGCTCAAGAAAGGTATTAATGTGGTAAATTTGTCAAAACATATGCTATTGGAAAATATGTTATGTCAAGATCTCGGTGTATTACAAGGTGACGCTCTCTGCTCCTTTCTTTTACTACAAAATGTGGATTAATTTACCACCTGTTGCTTAGTTAACCTTAAAACTTTTACAATGTATATCTTGTACTATCGTAACATCCCAAAGGACAGTGATATCTCACAGAATTCCGGATATGGTATGTTTTTGGACAACATCTTGAATGTGGTTTCATTTCAAGCACGATCTGGTTTTTGTTAAGTTAAGGAATGAGGCAAGCCTGTGTCTTCATATGGTTAACATATGCTGTTCGATTCATACATTTAAATTGCATTTTTATAACGTATTCACACTGACTGACTCTGAGCCCAGAAAATGAGGTAAATTACCCTTTCAACTGAACAAATTTCAACCTGAATGTATAATTTAACTAAATATCAAACCGATGTTGATTCTCGGTAAGGCAATGTCTCAGCAAATAAGAAAAGTGTTCTTGCTTATTGCTATTTACGTCTCATGTCCACCATTTGTAAACTGATATTAAGTTTACTGTTACTCTGGTGCTCCTTGTGCAGTGAAGACTACTTATAGGTTAGGTCATGTCAGAGCAGATAAAGACCTTGTTTCAGCCCATATATTTCTGGATAATGTTTGCAAACAGGCTTTGCTAATAGACATGGGCTAACGTAACTGCTAGAAAAGATTTATGACATTTTCATTCGCTATATCTTGTACACTGTTGAATCATACTCAGGTGTATATGTTGATTTAATGGGTTAGCTCTGCCTCAGAACTATGTACAGCATATTAGGGTAACCAGCTATCCATTTAAATCTTTGAAAATTATCATATCATATGAAAATTTGGTTCAGTATTTGAATACAACACATTTTACTGGATTAAAGTGATTTTCTATTATAAAATGGGGTGGGATGGCGCAGTGGTTAGCGTGTCGGTCCAGCAATCTGCCAGCCTTGGCAGTTGTGGTTCGAGTCCCGCCCGGGCACTTCTCTTTCAGCCTGGAGAGACAGGAGCTCCGACACTGACGTCATTGTTGGTGAGCCCGTGGTGATGTGGCTGAAAGATTGCCCAAAAACCATGTAAACCCCAACATCACTCACTCACTTCTATTATATAAATAGCAGTTTTGTTGGCATCGACTTTGAAACGTATTAATAAATTAGGAGATGGGGATCCTTCTGTCATTGCGGAGATATTAAAGTAATGCGCGAACATTATGTACACATCCGCTCTAACACGAATGCCTGGCTTTCCCGACAAAACTGACAGCATTCTTTGGTGCCATACAATACATACCCATAGCAGTTCGGTGACACATCACGACAACACTCGTGTTTGTACATAAGTGTGCACCACCTTTAGTAACAACCTTGCAGTCTGGTAATTAGACCAGACGCATAACCAAGTCAGCGGTTTGGCGGAATGGCATTTAGCTTGTACATCGGGGGCGTTCCACTGTGTCCTTATACAACCCTCAAGAGATATAGGTAGGATACCTGAGATATCTCATATTCAGAGATAATTGCTTTGATTTGGATGGCGTGTTCACTCCAAATAACTATCATATATACGTGAATGATTATGAAGATTAGTCTCGACATACACTAGTATGTCGGTTAAGATTATAGGGATATATGTATGCCAGCTAATATGACCTAGATATTTATTGGACTATACATAAACGATGAGTGGATCTTCTAGCAAAGAATTGATCATTGGGAAATGTCTTCATTTGAAGTAGTTCATATAAAGACCAACAATTTCTTTCTTATATGTATGAAAGGCATGGTACTGATGTGTGTGTTCCTTGCCAAGAAGTTCTAAACTCTCAATGAACTCGATGTTGCTCTCACTGACCAGTGGAACAGAATGAGGCAGCTAACATTAGTCCACTTCTCAGAAGCATGATGGACAAATTCGTGATTGTCTCGTCTACAGAGGAGGTTATACCCGATATTAATGATGTTAACTGCAAAATGCAAATCTCATATTGGAACCCCCGACAGTTTTAACGACTTAGTGATCACCATCTAAACATACCAGCCATAAGAAACTTTCAAGTCAGCTCCCCAGCAGTGATGGTCATGTCATCATTTGCTAAATACTATATTGATCAGATGGTTTAACTTGATGATAGCCATGCCATATCTCCTCCTTTTGTATAATATTGACTGATAAAAGCAGATATATTTAAAAAGCACATTTTTCGTCCACTGTCATGTAATTATAGAAGACAATAATAGTTTTAACTTCATGTTAAATATTTCATTGTCGTGTCAAATTAAGGGCAGACTTTATATCGTAGAATAATGTAAGTATAAAGAGAAACACTATCCGCCAATACTCAACAAGATTAGGAGTGTGACTGAATTCGTCAAATGTTTAATAGTAATAGAATAAAGATAATACACATGTTATCGACACTTTGACTAATTTCCTGAAAGTTTTAAATGTTTGACAATAGGATGGACTGTTCCATTTTTGAGTTGATAATTTTATTGTTATTTGGGACATAGCCGAACTGCTGAAAGCAAGGAAGCCTAAATCACCAATATCCATTTCTATACATCATGTATATCTGGAGTGTTATATCAGCCGAAAGCCTCATGGGAATTGCTTACACCCATCAGCTGAGCTAAGCAAGAATCTGTACTGGTGTCTAGTCTGACGAAAGCTCCGAAACAGCAGCCTAACCACAGGTGCCCCAAGTTTAGAGAATTGTTTATGTACCTGTTGTTGGTTGAAGTAGAAACATATCGCATGAAGGTGTTGACTACATATAGGATCAGATGGTCAAGATTACGAAAACAAGCGAGTTTCAGTGCATCGACGTGCAGGCTTCCACGAAAGCGTTCCTACGGCGAGGTTCCATGTGGATCACTTTGATCAATAAAACCTTTTTGAACTAAAAACTAATGATAGCATATACATTGTTCCCTTCATGCTTCGGACCCCAAGGCATCACATTCGTAAGGTGCCAATCCATCCAGTTTTAGATCCGGTGTGGTTCTGTGTGATCACAAACGGGAAGCTATAGTGACGTCCAAAACAATGATACAAATAAACATTATTCAATGTCTTTTCCAAAACCATGTGTATTTGTGTTACTGTTCATATAAAGTCTCTGCTGTAATAGAATGTCATTCGACACTGCCTTGCTAAAACAACACTTCTTTTAAATACATATCTTTTCCATATGCAACACACGTTGATTTATCTTCGGTCATTTTGGTATAATTTCTTCTGGACATCAATACAGAGCGATCTGCTAACTCGTCATATTTACATAAAACAAAAATACATAATAAACTATTTTTCAAGGCTTGTTTTAAATAAAAACCAAATTGATGTAGATCTATAGAATTGCAGGTTATAATAACACGTTTTACAGAAAGTTGTCTAATTGTTTGTCTAAATACGTTTAATGTGCACATATAACACATCGCTTTAACTATTACATCATGAAAGTGAGAAACATGCTCCCGAACGCGAAATAGGTCTGGTGCTATAGACTGTAAACCATACATTGTAAAAGTGTATGCCTAATTAAATAACTTTAATTGTAAAACCGTATCACGCAAACGTAGTCTTATCAGTTCGCAGCCAAGTGCAAGCGTGACAGACATGACATGCTTACCAACCTTTGGCAAAGGCTAGAAACGTGAATCTGCATGAGAATAAATGAGGAAATGTAGTTGTCTATAAATGTCATTCAGATGTGTTTAGCTTGAAAGAAATAAGAATGTCAATAAATATCCAGAAATCTGAAAAGGTTGTCAGTCACTCTGTGAAGCGAACCCCTTTGGACTAGGAACCTGATAGGGTTCAAACAATAGGGTGTGGTACTCGTGGATAATGTTCTGTAGAACTCATGTGTGGGCTGTGGCAAGGAAGTCTTTTAAACCATCTACGTTTAACCTAAAACATGATGCAATAACAAACAGGCTTTTTGCTATTATCATTTTAACAATGTCTTGAACAGTATTGTTGCCCCTTTGCCTTGCCGGAGATGCTGCCACGTTGCGCTGGCATTCTAATCTTTCATAATATTAATTGGATTTTATCTAAGACACACAATGTTAATGTTTCACGTTTGAGGAAATTAAGGTAACGGTTTCTAGAGTAAACATTCAATGTTAACATGAATTAAATTACTTAAAAGCATTTTCGATAGTTCCTTTTAAGATTCGGGTCTGTCAACACAGTCTGGCACCTCGGCTGTCTTCAGCAACAGCAAAAGAACACACTGACTGTTGAGCATGTCTTATATAAGTAAATATGGCTCCGAAAGGTAACAACTCGCAACCACAGTTAACATTAAATTCCCTTTCACTTCCTTTGAAACTGTGAAATTAAATTTAAAAAACCTGTCCTATTTGGAATCAATATTAAAACTTGAAGCAACGCCAAAAATATCTCTACTGATGACTAACTTTCTGTTTCGTCTATTTCTAAAACACAAACAAAACCTTCAGTGCCAGAGGTCACACGAAGAGCATCTTCAAGATGTTGCAACTGATGACGTCATCCAAAACAACAAAGTCAAATGACTCTCACACTGACGGGAAACATGGTATCAAGCTGTAAAAAACTATTCGGAACGAATAAATCGTCATTATTTGGAAGTTTTGATTAATCTCTGCCTGAAAAACGGCAATTTGACAAGTCGTACGATTCAGATAATCATGCATTGTGCATTTGTTGGAAGTTGTGCACACTTCTGCAAGTGGAATGTCGAGGAGGTCTGGGATTCATTTACGACAGAACAACTACGAATTAGTGAAGTAGAGATGCACAGACAGCTGTGAGGTTTTTGTTTCTCTGTTTCGGCTTAACTGAATGTATTCTGAGAATGTTTCTTCGCAGTTGCAAACGATTTTTTTCCACTCTCAAACAAGCCAAAAACGTTTGATTTAAACATTCTTTTAAATAACAATAGAGGTCTAGAATTATCTATTTTTTATCCTGTAATATTTAAATATAACAGCCAACGAAATAACACCTAATAGTCAAAAGGTGTTAAGTTTACAGAAATAATGTTAAATGAGATTCTGAAGGACACACCCGATTTGAATCCATGCCTGCCTTATCCTGTACTTAAGAAATGTCCTTTATTTTACAAATGTACATATGGGTGAAACGTGTACGTGACGTCGCTATTCATTTAAGACATTTCACACGCCAGTGTCAACACTTAATCGTAGTGACCTTAACCAGGACTAAACTGACCGTCGATAAATGTCCTCAGTGTGAGCTGCACACTGACCACAATTAAAATGTACATTCACATTTTATGGGAAGTCATGATTATCACGATATTTTAAAGAAAATCTCCTTAATTTTGTCAGTGCTTTGTAAATAGTCGATAAATAAGTTATTTTCTATTCATGTTAAATGTTGGATACGTGGTCAAACTAAAAAAAAACGTATGGAACAGTAAATATACATACACATATGTACATACCACGAATAATACACATAATTTATAGTATGTTTGGCGGTTTCACAGCCTCGTGAATCGCCTAGTTTATTTTGGGACCTCCATGCCATAAAATAGAAACCAAAATGCATTGTGAACTTTCCAAAAGAATCTTTAAAATATTCGCAAACCTTCGGGAACGTTACACTTTCTTTCAGCTCATATTTGGAAATCATTCGAAAATCGACGGAACATTTTTCGGTGAACCCTGAGAGAAAGGTTCGGAATGAGGCTGGTTATTTGAAATCAGAAAATATATCCGTCAGCATCTGCCGAGACTAAGCGAATACGATATTATTTAAGTAGGCATACACTTTTACAATGTATGAGTTACAGTTTATGATATGTATTTCACACAGACAGCACGAGACCTGTATTAATGTTCGGGAGCACGTATTAAATGTGTTTTACCAGTTAAAATGTCACTTCCTAGTAGTAAACCTGAGTTATTTGACAGACAGAATGCACCTGCATGACAGTCCGCAACCAGATCCTCCCTGTTAACAATGGAGTTCACATAAACATTGCTTAACACGGTGTTGTCGAGTGTCACGCATGGCGAGTTAAGCATGAATTCAGCGTGATCCGGTTTTTAATTCAGCTGCGCAACACATCGCCATTGATTAGGAACACGGATGATGATACGCGTTCCCATCATTATAAGCAACATACTATGATACGAACATGGATATATCACGTCCGTCTCATTATTGACCAAGTTTTGCGAGTATGTCCGTGACGATGGGCGATTTCACACATGGTCAGTACAACCAACAGAAAGCCCTGACCATGACTTGGACATTGTATACCCCACACATTCAGCTGGTGGACACTGGGCAAAGTGAAAAGTCCGTTCTTAAGAGATGTGCTTCATAAGACATTTAAATATATAATTAGATCAGCTCGCAGTCAAATTATCATTGCTGTTTAAGTTGCAACATGATATCAGAAACTGTAAGAACTTCATCATGACAACAAGAGTTGAGATGGTGGCAATGAAGAGTATCTCAAAGGCAACGATGATTATCACAATAACGATGATATCCTCTGTTGACGTCATCAAACTGATACATGATTGTCTGGGGGACGTGCCTCTCCCATCAGCTCGCCTGTTCCGCTGTGCCAGCACCAATTCAACCCCAAGTCAATACTAAAGCTGAGATTGCACCATTATTCATGTTGATTTTTAAAATATACTCAACTAAAGTAGGGGATATTGAAATTGCAAGATCAATAACAAACTAATGATAATAATAATTGGTTCCAAACGAATTGTATCTTTACAAAGAAGGAATTGAGTAAACAATTCACCCGGTATTTCATTACCTAAACAGTTTCTCTCGCTGTCATGGTCCGTGAAAGAAGGAATGGGTAAGAAACGGAAATTGAAAAGTGCGTTATTGGCCAAACACACACTGCATAATAAAGAAGCCTGTTGCTTGAAGAAAAATACTAGAATGTGTTTTTTAAAAATCCTTCTTCAAATAATTTCAGTCTAATTGTTACCAAATAATTATATATCTTCATTTTGATCAAAATGTTAGCAATTAATTGGCACATGTTACAACAAACCAGCGCTGACCACTGACCAAAAGTGAATAAACAAACTATAGGAGGGACCAAACAGGGCGACATTGGCTTGGAGTTTATCGGATGTGATGCAGAGGGGAACAATTTCGCATTTTCAAACACATTTTGACATTTTTGAAATTCAATTCCTTTGTAGATATTCTTAAACAAGATTTTAAATGCTACAGAGATGGAACATTTAAAATTGATGGAAATATTGGAATTGAGGTGCAATTACCTCTTTAAGTCACAGAGAAAGGTATTTCGTCAGTTTGTTACTATGTTTTAAATAGGCAAATAAAGGCATATTTTAAAATTAATTCTAACACTATAAGAAATCATTTGAAATTTACAAAAAGCATACCATTATTTTAGTGATAAATTGAAGGTTATTGCACTAACCTTTAAACTATTTATATTGCCGTAGTATATTTACAAATACCTATTACATTTCTGTCTGCTATATATTTATCACGAGTGAGCGAAATCCGTGACCCCTGTAGTCTGGCGCATTCGTAGTGGGAGGTGAGGAGTATAGTTCGTAATGGTTTAATACTATGGTACTGATTTTAGCATGCTCTGTTGTATGTGTATATTTTAATCTATTTTAATTCATTATCTGTGTGACGTTAGATCAATGTGAAGTAGAAGAGGGATATCATGTTATCTTAACTTGTCCTGAGTATATTCAGCAACGTAAAATTATATAAAAAAATATAATTTGGAGAAACCAAATATGTACACACTCATAAAGTTATTTCAGAACTGTTCAAATGTTATAAACCTTGTTGTAAAACTTGGTACATACTTGAAAGAATGCACCAAGTTACGTTTCAATACAAGCAACATGTCCATCCCCTAAAACAGATCTAACTTTGCTCCACATCATGACCATAAACCTGTTTGTGAAGAACCTGATTGTGACCAACCGGTCCAAGTCAGTAATAGCGTTCTTGTTCTCTTCTCTTCTCTAAGGAACATCGGTCCGACCTTGAGCTTACCGGTCACAGTGAGTGTCTCAGATATGCACATATGAGCATAACCTAAACAAACATACATACACGCACGCACACACACACACACACACACACACCCACACCAACATACACCCACACACATGCACGCAGACACACACACACATACATACATACTTACATCCATACATACATACATATAATTTAGATGAACTTGTAGGCATGCAAAAATACTCAGGCACACATACGCTTCCCCTCCAACTCAATTATCTGTACTGCTTAAAATTGAAAATGTGTCTCGCAGCTTTCTCCTCACTTAGGCTTCATTACCTGCTTCTAACGTCAAAATATGTACCTTAACCCTCTATATTTTGAGGGTGTTCCCATCTTTTGAACTTCATTGGCTGCTGCTAACATCAGAAAATATCTATCCTAACCCTCCTGTATATTCTGTGAGAGCTCCCCGATTCTGGAATCTATTGTCTGCTGACTTCTAAATGTCTACATTAACCATCCTGTGTATTATGTTAGTGTTTCTCTCTTCTGGAATATATTAGTTGTTTCTGTTAACTTCAAGATGTTTATATTAACCTTCCTGTATATTCTGTTAGTGATGGCCTCTTCTGGACTATATTTTTTTTTTTGTTAACTTCAAAATGTCTATATTACTACAGTAACCTTCCTGTATATTCTGTTAGTGATTCCCTCTTCTGGACTATATTAATTATTTCTGTTAAGTTCAAAATGTCTATATTAACCTTCCTGTATATTCTGTCAGTGTTTCCCTCATCGGGACTAAATTAGTTGTTTCTGTAAACTTAAAAATGTCTATTCTAAACTTCCTGCATATTCCGTAAGTGTTTCCCTCATCGGGACTAAATTAGTTGTTTCTGTTAACTTAAAAATGTCTATTCTAAACT
>JAUELE010230045.1:0-12145 GCA_031471655.1 Diodora aspera | reverse complement strand
AGTTTCAGGTTTATCATGTATTTCTGCTGCCAATTTGTCGTTCTCTCTCCAGAAGAAAAGATCGTAAAACTTGTTATTTTCTTTCAAGAAATAGAGAAAAAAGGGCCGTTTGTATGTCCAAACAGTGAGGGATTGTTCCGAGACCCCAAAACATGCACAATGTTCTATGAGTGTAAGGAGGGGATTCCGAAATCTCGGTCGTGCGGCCCCGAGACCCTGTTCGATGATAAGAAGAAGAAATGCACGTGGCCTGAACTAGTCACCGACTGCGATGTGTACGGCAGAGTTATCTCCCCCTCGGAACAGACCCTATTCCGTAACGAGGAACCAAAACAATTGGAAAGTATGTAGTAGTAGTAGTGGTAAAGATTGTCATGTTGTTGTTGTAGTAGTGATGGTAACATCACTTCCAGTAGCAGTAGTGGTAGCAGTGGTTGTTGCAGTGGTAGCAGTAATGATTAGTAAAATTAGCACCAGGGGGCACTCGACGCAATCACCGAGTTACCTGCCCTTGCTGCGCAACATCTCCGACATGAAACGATTGCTGCCATTGGGGATTATTTTCAAGTCGGAAGTGCTAGAGCATGAATGTCCCTGTCATCAAGATTGCCGAGTCCAATGAGGCGTCAGAAATTGCCCGACGTGGGGGCTGAGGTCCCCGACAAGGGGTCTGAAATCCCCGACCAATACACACATTTTGAAATAACACAATAAAATACACAGATGTTCTCCGAAATGCCCCCTGACGAAATGCTATAGTTTTCCACGACCGGGAGGGGGGGGGGCAGTAAGGCGCCCCTCTGCCCCCCCTCTTGGCGCCACCATCGGTCCCACTATAAACACAACAAAGGATCATTATTCGGAAATTCCTCTCCCATAATCACATCGAGTCCCATTGACTCAACCGAGATCACACAGACAGCTGTTTCAGTTGCAATCGGCTCAAAACTTGATAGTATTTTTGCAGGTGAAAAGAATTTTGCCTTTACTAGGTTACACCTATATTTCCCATTACCTATGAGGAAAAATGGAATCGGTCCATTCCTGTTTAGAAAGTCCTCATTTGCAAACCCTTAAGTGGAATAAATTTATCCACATTTTCATTTAGAAAGTTTTTATTTACACACTCTCATTCTGAAAATACTTATGGATATGATTCGGCCACTATTCTTTTGTTTATGGGTATGTTCAGAGAGGCTCCTGGTATAATTCCTCCTCGACGACCGGGGTATTTTTGATTACGTTCTTCTTTGGTGATTTGGGAGCATGTGATTTGGGGTGAAGGACCATAGTATGGTTGGATTATAGCGAAGACGAATTGGGACAGTTGTTTTGGTTTGATGTGATGAAGATATTATTTCATGTTGCTGGCTGTAAACACGGGTGACATTTTGTCCAAACATATTCGTATTCTTTGCATTTTAGATCATCCGAGTAAACCGGAAGTTATGTGATGTGCTCTTTTCCGGATTATAAACCTGTTGGGTTTTTTCAATGAAAGAAACGAACAGAGCCTAAATATTACTAAACTTTGACTTAAGAAGCTTAACTTCAGCAACACGTCGAAATATTAACCTGAGATGGTCTCCAAATTAGATTAGTACCGTAATGTGTTCGAAGTTTTATTTCTTTTATTTGATTTAATCTGGATCTATTTAACAGCTATCTTTCTTTGTGTTGTCCCACACTCATGTTTAATGAACCACCTGCTTATTTACATTGTACAAGTGTTATATTTGGATTTGTAAAATTTAAAGATATTTTAATCTTTGTCCATAGCGTGTTTTATTGTAACCACCTGCTTATTTACATTATTTGGGGCGCGCGGTGGCGCAGAGGTTAGAGTGTTGGTCCAGGCAGTTGTGGTTCGATTCGTGTCCTGGCAGATCTCTTTCAGCCCGGAGAGACAGGATCCCCGACACCGACGTGATGTTGGTGAAAGATTGCCGAAAACCACGTAAAACCTTAACTCACACACACCCACACAATTGTTATTTTAGGATTTATAAAATTTAAAGATATTTTAATCTATACTGACGTCCAAAAGAAAGTATACCAAATGATTTTAATAATATTCCCTTACGTCTTTATGCCATAGTTGATCAAAAGAATTCTTGGATTTCGGTGAGTGTAATTTGATTGACATCATCTCATTGATAAACCTTACAAGTCTTGAAGGGATATCTCTTGTATATCCAACGAATTTGTTAATTTATTCAGTAGTCTCTAAAAATCTTGGTATACTTTCTTTTGGACTGCAGTATATGTCGATAGCGTGTATAAGCTGTACACTGCATACAATTTTCTTGCTTATAGAGAATCCGAACGGGTTTGCGTGTCCACTGCCCAGTGGTCACTTCCGTGACCCCCGTGACTGCGCGGTCTTCTACCACTGTGTGAAGAATGTGGCCTACAAGGGTCAGTGTCGATCTGACCACGTGTTTGACCTCCTGTCCCTGAAGTGTCTCGATCCACATATGGTGCCTGGCTGTGACATAGCCCCTAAAATTCCTCTCGTTGCTTCCGGCCCTGAAGGTAGGCAATTTATTTGTCATATAGATCACCAGCAGTGTGTCACTGAGAGAAGACGCAAGATTCACTTTGTTGGAAATAATCATATAGACAGTTGTCAGGACCTTACAGAGACATAATCAAGATTCACGCAGATTTAGGCGATAAACAAAATGGATTTTCAAGATAAATAAGGGCTATAAATAGTTTTATCATCGATACGCACATTCTGATGACGCCACAACCTGGTTCCGGGCTAACACTGCGCATTCGCTACATTGTAGAACACAGCGAATTCGCAGTGGTGGCCCAGCACCAGGCTTATGATGTCACTGAATGTGTGTTCGTTTTTGACTGCAGCCAAAGAATGGAGGTCAATATGACTTGCATTTGATAAAGTGTAGTTTATGGTCCACAATGCCATCCGATATTTGCTATATGTTTGGTGTTTGAGATGCTACTTTGATTATATCTTTTTAACATAGCAGATTAACACTACATTTTCAATGACAAACGCCCAACGTACCACCTATAGGTTTAGTGTGTTTGACTTGGAGTACAACCGTCACAGCGTAATGATAAAGAAAGAGGTTTAAATACTTTCAAAGAGATAAACATTAAATGTTTGATATCTCGCAAAGTCGTGTTTTGTCTTTGACCCATAAAACTGTACCAAACCTTTTCACCTTCAAAAACACAAATGCCATCTATATGCAACATATTTCCGTCGGCCTGTTACAAACGTATCTGAAGCTCGAGTTATGACACGTGCATGTTTCTCACAGATTTATGCATTTGGAATTACCGTTGAATGAATATGTTCCTTCAGCTCCAGCACACTTCGAATGCCAAGATGACGGGAAATACCGAGACAAAGATGACTGCTCAGTGTACTTCCGATGCAAAGATGGCGTCTACTTCCGGCATGAATGTAAACCGGGTACCGTCTTCAGCGAGGACAGGGGGCGCTGTACATGGCCTCATTTGGTACCCGGGTGTGAAGAGAAGGACAAAATCGCTCCAGTATCCGAGAATGTAGAGAAAGTAGTGGAAAGCATGTCAGAACCGGGCCCGCCTTCAGAAGGTAAGGAACGTGAGATTGCAGCTATCGTGTGTCAACTGATTCAACGTCCACATCGACTCTGCCCTTTTGCATGGTAAATGCACACCGCCTGTGTATTCCTGTCGAAGAACTGGTTGTTGGAAATAAAGATATTGTACTTTCCAATTTATGAATACATTTTTCTGTATAACTACAGTAGTGACTCTAATTAATGTTAAAGGTTTCGCGTTAATATATTTGTGAATTTATTGTCTTCAGTTGTTGCCTTGTAATTCAGTTAGTGCTGTTAACATTGCTGTAAACGTAGTGGCTATTGTAGATGTAGTTCTAGTCGTAGCCTGGTGAATGATGTTGTTGTAATATATGTTGTACCGTTTGTCCGTATTTTTAGTCAGTGTTAAACCGGAAGTAGATTACGAGATTATCAAAGACTCGGAACATACAGGTAAGTGTTGATTTCCTTCATGCAGACATATTCCTGTATATAGTATATATATAGTGATGCATCCACGCTTTTACAGACGACCTTGCTCCGAAGTTACTTTGCATAAATCTTATTTCTTATAAAAATTATTGAAACTCTTCATGGATGTGTGTACCATGTTACCAAACGATTGTATAAATATATTCAAAAACGTTGTGTTTGGAAATATAGTTTATAGTTTACAGAAAGTTGTAAGGGAACCATTATGATATCCACGTGCAGCGCCAATACCCATTTCGAGCTTGGCCGACTGAGACAAGTGGACTAAAGTACCTTCTCCAAGGGTACAACACGGCACTAGCTACGATCGAACCCACGACCTAACCATCGTCACCAGTCTGACACCTAATGTTCACGGCTAACTCGCCTACTATATAGGTTACTAAAATAACACCCCCAGTCCACTCAAACTGACTATAATTTCACAGTCTGAACCCCAACCCCTTTTTGAAAAATGCTGGACCCGCCTATGAATACCAGTTGGAGAAGTTTCACTAAAACAATAGCACTGAAATAAGTTTTATTCGGTGTCCAGCAGCGGAGTGATATTTTAAGCTAGTAAAGGGGTTGTACACTACTCAAAAGAAGTTAAGAGTCAAACCTGATGTAAGCATAAACGGATTTTGCTATATGAAGGTTTGCCAGAAGTTGCCACATGAGCATATTTTGAGAAGGGGTGTTTTCATGCAGTGTTGTTATTACTGAACATTTACCAATTACCTTAAAGGTCATGTGCAAATTTAATGCTAAAGGTTCCTCAATTTTAGAAAACTTTGCTTCACGAGAAAAGTTCCTCAAAATCTGAAATTTATGATCTATCGGCCCATACAGCATTTGCATGTGTTGTTCATAATTGTTACTTTTAAACATGCACACACTGACATGTGACGCATGCCAACATGTCACCATGTGGATTTTGGATGCACTGCTTCTTCTGGATACAATAGTGCTATTACTATGTTTGACCCGAAACTATTTTTGAATGGTATATAAGTAAGCACTGTGACCATCGAATAAACACACTTCCAGAGGTTCAGTACGACTATGTCATAAGCCAGCCTGCAGCGGAATCTGAAGGTAGTCACACTGGTGTCGGAGGTGGCCAGTTGTATTATACAAGCGCATGAATGCAGTACCCAGATATACCACTCCACTTATTTTGTAATATCTCCCTTGCATGGACGCATGGGGTCATAGTTGGCTCAGGTGCTGATCTATATATCATGGCATAAGTATTTAAGCGGTTACGTTATTTAAAGGTAGACTTTTGTAGGGACTTGGAATGAGTACTTGACATTCATATTCAATTATGTTATTTTGCATGAAGCATATACATGTATCTGTTAATTATTATACGGTTGGATGTGATACCCACTTTCACCATTGAAACGGGGGACCGTTTTCTATTACTATTCAACAGTATTACTAAAAACTCGCGCCTCGAAAGTCCTGACTGAATGTAGTGGAAGGCGTGAACACAATATATACTCAAGTCCAAAAGAAAGGGTACAAATAAAAATATTTCAATTTCTATTCCAACTTGATATGTTATGTCGCCGTTCATCCAATGTCTCTGCTGTCATAGATTGTCATTCGTCTCCGTCATGCTAAAATAACGATCTTTTTAAAACAGATTAATTGCATATGCAACATACGCATGTTTCTTCGATCGTAATTCAACTCTTTTACTTTCTTTTGGCAATCAGTATACATTTGATTCACTTTCAAGAAAAGCATTACAACAAACAAGAGTCCATAAACGTTTTGACCTTATGTCAATTTGTTGTGTACATAATTAATCATTTAAAGTTGGATGCGGGGTTAAAACTAAAGGTTTTCTTTATTCAAAAAAGGTATGGAACGATAAATATACATAAAATCATGTACATGTACATACCACGACTAATACACAAAAGCTATATTATTGTCGGTTTTACGGTCTCTTGAATATAAGAATTTATTTAAGGGTCCCCGGTGTCAAACTAAATTTGAAAAAAAGAACATTCCGAACTTTCTGACAGAATCTTGAAAATATTAGTAACCTTCGGAAACGTTTCACCTGCAAATAAATGCAATCGGCATATATTCGGCAAGCATTAGGAAATCGACGGAACACTTAGGAAATATCCGGGGAAATGTTTGGTATGAGGCTGGCTATTTGAAAGTAGAAACTAAATCCGTCTTCATCTGCTGGGACTGAGAGAATACGAGGTTATCTAATTGGGCATATACTTTACAATGTATGATTCACAGTTTATGTTACTTATTTCACACAATTTTTATTATTATTGTACAAGACCTATTTCGCGTTCGGGAGCACGTATCCAACTTTAATTAATTTGTATACATTTACAATATTATACAAATGTAAGACTTGTCGCACCAACTCAAGATAGTTTAATCACGCCTCCATTCCTTCCAAGAATGCCATTGTTTTCACTCAACAGAATGAGTATGTATGGTCTTTGCATGTTTGTCTGTGCTGACCGTGTTAAGTAAGAGAGTGGGTAAACAATACGTCGGCCCCTGGCATGTTTACCTGTGGTCAGCACACTTTAAGCCAGGGAGTTAAAGAAAAACACCAGATATATTTGCTCGGACATTAACACCGTCTGGTCCTTAACCTTGTTGTCACTTTCAAGATCACTCCTTTGTCTCTCATAGTCTTTGAAGCTCTTGTCAATTTGTATCTAAGCACCATTTGTGTTTCTACGTAACACATCTACAAGCTGTCGTTCGAGTTTAGTTGGCCCGTACCATACCTACGAATGTTAACGTTGTCTGGCATGATTAAATATAAACAGCTTAAAAGAAAATAAGTATTATCGTTTCCCATTTTCTATGTGTTCCTGTACTAAAGCTCGATGTAAATATACCATGCTGGTTTAGATTCACATAGATACACCTAGCACCGGATCTAACATACACTTGAGCCGAGGTCATACGATTAACTTTTGGAAGGCGACATATATATCGACGTCCAAAAGAAAGTATACAGAGAAAATATATTACTACCTTTACTAACTCCTATGTTTGGGTGTCTCTATTCATAAAAAAATACCTTACTTTTGTGGAGTTTCATTTAGTGTTCATTTTGTTGACACAACTCTCCCTCTTCAATTAATATCTTTAAAAATTGCCAACTTGTGTTTCTTTTATCAACCATCTCTGAAAGTCGTGATATACTTTCTTATGGACGTCAGTATATATCGTAAGGACTTAATTTTGAATCATAATGTAACTTGTCGGCATGGTGATGAACCTTTTTAGCGTTATCTTAAATGAGAAAGAAATGCATTTTTTAATGGTTTAACATTATATGACTTTTCATCAGCTAACTTGTCATGAACAAGTGATCAAAACATGGAATGTTGAACAATTTAACAGTACGATGACCTCTTTAAGAGTTAAGCAAACGCGTTTGCATGTTAAACCACTGTTGGTGTAAGGGATATCTATTCTGTCGGAGGATGGTTTACCTGGAAGAGGCATTTGATGTATATGCGGTTTCATGGAAGGAAGGATCCGAATGCGGTTTAAATTGTATTTCATGGAAGAACATATATCTATTCAACAAATGTTTTAAAGTTTTGAAGCACTTAGACTATAATTTTATATTGGTATGCTTCATATACATGAATATGTGTACCAAACGTAACACATCATATTCGAGAATAATATAAAAGTTATGCTTGACTTCATGCAACAAGTATTTTAATCAAAAATATTTTGTTATTTCAATGACATACGAAAAATGAGTATGGTCTTCTTTTTGATAGTAGCCTGTGTATCTTAGTAGAGTTAGTTTTCTGAACGTCTGTGTAAGTAATGGACCTATTGAGCTTGATGTAAATCAATGTAATATCTTCATTACTGTCTGCCAGCCTCGGAGGAAGTGAAAGACTACGTCGTGGAAGACACCGAGTCGAAATGTAAGACGTTACACCAGTTTCTATATATAATGTTGTGAGAAGGTGACAATCTTGCTTAAAACCTATCCTGGTTCTTTTTTGTACAAGTCATCGAAAACCAGGATCTGGGGAATGCCCGTTGAGAATGTCTTTCTGTGATTGGATGTTTATCTACACTGTGCACTATTTCAGCTAATCAGCGATCTGCTTCTTGATAGTGGGACCGTGCAGTCGGAGGAAATCGTTGATATTTGGTCGATGTTTTGCCATTCGAACATGTTGTTCTGACTTTTACGAAACTCTCTGATTGCAGCTAAGCCAACGCCACTATAAAAGTTCAAATTTGATTGGATAGTTTCTGGTCCGCGACGGAAAAAAGGGAGGTAATCTGATTGCCACACCTGGCTTTGGTCTGGAAAGCTCTCAGTGGCCTTTCCCTAGATCCTGAACCAAGATCGGGTTTAATCAGATTGTAGGACGTGTAAGAGTGATTCTAAGACTTTGCAGGTTTTTTGCATGACAAATGTGAGACGTAGAGTTCCATACTAAAATACTGAGTCTCTATCCATTTAATCAATTTCAGTTGACCTCAATTGTATTCTTCTTGTTTATCACTAAAGTAGAACAGATTTAGCCATTATCGATTAAGTCCCATTAAACTGTTCATCATTTTTTTGGTTACTAAATTCAAACGCTAGTGCGGGCGTGTCTGTGCGTGCAAAGGCGTGTCTGTGCGTGAAAAGGTCGAAAGGGTAGCTCTGTTGTGGAGGTAATTTTTCTCCCACTTTCGATTTATGATTTTAAATTTGTTTTTGTTTTGTTTTGTTAAGCCAAGGTGGAAAATCTTTCACAGCGTCCTGAAGGTATTAATCTTATGTTCTTGGGGATAACATGCTAACGGAATTACGGTGTCCAATACTCACAAACACTGGTCTATTTAAAGAATTATTATACTACCTCTTTTGTGTAAAGTACTTTGGATTTTGATTTATACGTATTCGGTTTCGCTTGTACTCTATTTATAGTTGGTGCAATTGGTTGTGTTACACCTTTGTTTTATCTACATTTGTTAACATTTACAGAGTAGATTACGCATATGCCATGAGAATTTAAGAAAAGGACAAATTCATGATTAAGCACTTGGAGATAAAGGTTTTGAACCTGGCAGAGTTATTATTGTAACATTGTTTTGTATAGCAACAAAGCTGGAATGCAATAATATACCTTGATACAGCTTGTCAATGAAAGCATACGGTGATGGTGGTCTCCCCAGTTAAAAGTATGTAATACCAAACGTATTAAACCATAAGGTATGGGTAATGTATCACTTTCCCAATCCTGCACGCTGCCCGTCATTCATCTTACCCACAGGGTCGGTTTTAGGCACCAATTAGAAGCTACTTTAGTGGGGCCCAATTAGAGGTTACTTTAGCGGGCCCAATTCGGAGACTACTTTAGCGGGGCCAAATTGGAGGCTACTTTAGCGGGGCTTAATTGGAGGCTACTTTGGCGGGGCTTAATTTGAGACTACTTTGGTGGGGCTTAATTGGAGGCTACTTTAGTGGGCCCAAGTATAGGTTACTTCAGTGGGGTCCAATTGAGAGGCTAAGAAGGATAGACTGACAAATGGGGTACGACCGAGAGCAATCGGCCCAGGCGGCTTAAAACCGGCCCTGCTTATCCATCTGCCTATGAATAGCTGAAGATACATTGTTAGAAATGCCCGTGTTATTACATCATACCCATTGCATTCATACGTTACATCAGTTGAATTACACATCTATTTTCTTTGCGCCAGAAACCAAACAGTCAGACGAAGGAAGCGAAGAAGGTATAACTGGGCTATTTTTGTGTTCTTTTGAGGGACCATTCAATAAAGAGGAATAGTGATTGTGAATCTAGTTTTGACACCGAAATATTGAACTGGTCGAAATTTGTCAAAGTTTCTCTAAGCGCCGGGTTGCCTAGCTAATAATACTTTCTCCCTGTATAATTAGGCGGGGCATCGTTGTTTTGCTTTGACAATGCAATTACATTTTGCAGTCTGACAGTCTGACAGTCTGACAGTCAAAACATTGGCGTCGGGCCAGTGTTAAGCGCCGGGCTTCTAATAAGCGCCGCCAGGTTCTGCATAGAACCGAAAAATAGGCACCTGACGCTTTTTAGAGGAAATACCGTATTTCCAACATTCAGAAGACCCAGTATACATCATCTATCTCTGTCATACGTTTATTAGAGCTGAAGACAGAGTAGAATCATTTGTCATTCATTTGTTTGATAGTAGCACGTGATGAACATCGGAGCGTGACTAGATCGAATCCTTTTGATATCTGCCTGGATATAAGTTTCCGTATGTTTAAATCTCCATATGATGTTTCACGAACATTAACAGTTAAACACTTTCAACATACGAGAGAAAAGAATTAACCTGTCTGATGCAAACGCACCCACTAAATATTGACTGGTTTTTTGTTATACAGTTGTTGAAGAGTCTACTCCAAGCTTTTCCGAGGGTAAAGAGTTGTTTGTTTTTTGGACTGTCGTGATATCATTTATATTTTTAACGCTCGTATGATTTACAAGCTGCCAAGGAAGCCGATATCTGAACACTACACTATTATACCACATGCTTGTTTTGGAGTGTTGTAGTTTTAATTGTGTTTGATTTATACCGTCAGTTTTCCTTGAACAACTTCATTCACATACAAACTCCACGTCTAGTTCTCTTGGAAATACCAACACGTAATGTACTTATTATTATTAGTATTATTGTTGTTGTTATTAGTGGTAGTGGTAATAGTAGTAGCAGCAGTAGTAGTAGTCGCAGTAGTCGCAATGGTGGTGTCAGTATCATAAGTGATTGCTTGTGTAATGGATGTTGATTTCGTGTATTTATACGAGTGAGGATGCAAATATGAGCTTGTCTCAATAAATGCTTTGTTTTTATTAAGGTGTTTTTTTCCTCCAAATTTTCAGTTTTGCAAGCTGATACTGGGTTCACATGTCCCCCCAAAGCCGACGGATTTCATGGCGACCCTGTCTATTGTCAGAAGTTTTACAGATGCGTGGACGACACGAAATACACGTTCTCCTGCCCCGCGGGGACGTTCTTTGACGCCAAGAGATACATCTGTAACTTCATCGAAGAAGTAAAGGACTGTTCCGATACAGGCGTGAAGCTGGCCGCAACAGGGAACGGTACGTCTGAAACAGGGGTCGGCAAAGTGATGGAGACCGACCCCAGGGACTATCCAAGGGGTCGATTACTGTCTGGGGGTCATAAGGGGTCTACTAAACTTTTGGGGTCGAACAGTGACATTCACGGGAAGAGTAGAAACAGAACATAAGTCTCACAGGGCTTGGCATGCAGTTTCTCTGAAGTATACTACTGTATATGGAAAGCAGGGTTTGGTATTCAGTTTCTCACTGATGTATATGGAAAGCAGGGTTTGGTATGCAGTTTCCATCACTGGTGTATATGGAAAGCAGGGTTTGGTATTCAGTTTCCCTCACTATTATCGATGGTCTGCGAGGTTTGTGGACCCCTGGTCTACTAGATGTAGCTGAAGTACAGTAACGATCTTATAAAGACCACGTACCAACAAGAACCACAACAGTCGAAGAAAACCAAATGAGCAGAGCAAGGTACAAATACAAAGCAAGACACAAATCATGGACATAACAAGTCATTCACTGGCTGTAAACTATAAAGAATCGCACATACATTAACAAAACCATCCTTGAAATCAAGTGTATCATGACTTCGTCAACGTTCATATACCCTGGACTCACTCCTATTCACGACGATCGTCTTGAGGCGGGCGTTTTGACCAATCAATGAAGCTTCCATAGCAAAATCTTGCGTCCAATCATTTGGTGCTTCTCTCCTAACACTTCGCGAAGGAAAGACGTTATGTGTTTAAGTTTATCAGGAGTTACTTCTCGTGCAGTGAATGCGACACTTTATTGGTTGTCTATAGTTGGCAGATTTACACAAAACAACCATGGCGAATAGGGGTACATCTAGGGTATATGACCGTTGGCGAAGTCATTATACCCTGGATTTGAAGGATGGAACAAGATGTAATTTACATTAATTTGTAGTGGTGTAACGATACATCGAACTATCGATTGATTGCGATTGCTTGTCTCACGATAGTACACTATCGATTGCAA
>JAUELE010230034.1:0-12146 GCA_031471655.1 Diodora aspera | reverse complement strand
ATTTCTACATCTTTTACACCGAATAAATAAATAATGTATGTATGTACGTGTATGCGTGCGTGTATGTATGTAAATAAGTATGTATATACGTATGTATGTATGTATGTATGTATGTAAATACAAACCAATGCGTATTAATGCTATATCGCGTTTCGAATTCAATGTAACGAGCAGGGCACCATACAAACTAAAATTTGCATAGAAAAAAGACGATAAGATTATACAACTTATGCCATGTATTAATCCCCGTGCGTGCAGCTCACTTTCACTCACTTTTCAAAAGTTCTTCGCCATGGTCAGCTTCATTAATTTCGTCATCCTTCTTTGCGCCTACCATATCACTTCATCTACAACTCCACCGAGCGGCTGCATCATTGACCAGGATGGTTCCATGGAGTTTTTCACTCCAGGATCTAAAAACTTCGGACACCTGCGCTACCCGGAGGTAGTGAGAGTGAGGGGAAGTGAATGGAACCACCCGGCCGAATTCTTGACCACTGGTTTCCCGCACCTCCGAACCATCATACTCAAAGCTTCCTCAGTTACATGTACAGATGTTGTTCATCCGGCTACTTCATTACTCATTATCAATAATCAGAAGTGTAATGGGGTAAGTTTTGCCTTGTTATCTTACATTTTATCTCTCGTAGTTAACCTTGTTAGAAAAATTACATTTGAAATATTGCAAACTAATTCTTAAGCTCAGACAATCAACACCCAACTATATGGTATATGGCGAATCAGGTAGATATCCGTTAAGTATTCTAGTCAAAGTAAGAATATTGTCCTACTGGGGTAGATTGTTGCTTTCGCCAAATAAACTGGCTAGTAGAATGTATAAATTATTATTCGCTTTACAATTAGCCCACCCTAGTTTCAGCTTTCCTTACATAACATGTCTACGCAGTATATTCACGGATACAGGACTTAATTACATATGTACTACTCAGTCCTTTATAAGCCTTAACTGGATGAAGACAAGCGTCAAACATACTCTAATTTATTTGTTTATTCAAGAGTGGAATACTAGTATGTACACCTCATCTAAAGGACAATACTATAAACTTATCAATAAAATACCATCGCTGAATTCTTATTTGTTAAATCTGCCATGTAATCTACGTATAATATTGACTAAATTCAGGACAGCAAAGCATAATTTACCCATAGAAACAGGAAGATGGAATAACACTAGTAGAGACTGTAGAACTTGTAATCTTTGTAATATCTGTGTGTGTGACGAATATCACTTTCTACTAGTCTGTCCAGCTCTGCAAGCACTACGAATAACATATTTACCAAATTATTTCTGGCAGAATCCATCGTTAGAAAAATTTACTTGCATTATGACAAGCTATTTCACCTCTCTTGTACATAGTTTAGCTAAGTTCATCAAACATGGTTTAAAATTATTTTAGTTACAGTCATAATATTGTATAAATCTGTTCACCAAAATGTATATATTCATTTGTATTTTGTGTTGATATTGTATTGAAAATTTGTATTTTCTGTGTGTCACTTAAGTGATTTATGAGAATAAAATCTGTTCTGTTCTGTTCTGTTCTGTTCTGCTATACTCCAGCGCCACTGTTAAGGCCGATTCCCCCTCGCCGCTCCCTTCTGTTTCAGGCACCCTAGCAGACTGACTGACTGTGTGTTTACCCGTGCGCGATGGATGACATACCTTTTTTTATACTTAAACGACTTGATTAATTAGTGAAAATGATATGTGAAGGTACAGTTGATTCACTTAATTCGGCAGAAGAAACACAAAAACTAAGGTTAATAAATTTATGAAAGGAAGAACTATATTTCACGCAAGGCAGTCAGTCTAGAATGACTATTTTCTCAACCCGCTTGGATGTAACATTATACTGCGAGCATCAAACCCAGAGATGAAAACATCTCCTCATCTTGTCTCTCATACACAGTGTAACTTGTGTTGGTTCAGGCTAAAGGCATGTCATCATTAATTAGCTCATTGGTTTCTTGTGGCCAGACGGTAGTTCTTGACCCTGATGTGCAGGATTTAGTCAATAGCAATCCGGAATGTAAAATAGACTAAAATATGGTCTCTGAAGTAAGATTAATATTTCTAATATGTATATAATTAAAATGATACATGAGTTGAGTTTAAATGATGTTTTAGATTGCAAGGGCAATATTTCAGCCATAACGCAACATGATGTGCATCGAGCAACACATCGAGCAAAAAGGGATCGATAGAAGGGAAAGTGAAAGCAAAAGATCCCCATAGTAGTCCCATATGGACCCATATCAGCCCTCGGGCGGATATGGGTGTCTCGGGCCGATATGAGGTGCGATATGAAAAATGCCATGTGATAACCTCTATGAATTAATTAATGTTTGAAGACGTTAAGTGGGGAAGTACAAATATCAAATATACCTATTTTTCAGTTGCCCTGATGTGCAAAATTAGGTATATGACACGGATCCTGACTTTTATGGTTACAGAACCCATCAAAAAATGTTGAACAAGATGATTATACACATATTGGAAAGTTTGCGCGAATACGCAGATTAATAGAAAAACAACACCGATATTTGGTTTGCAGTGACATGTATCAGAATCTAAAATATAACATACAAGCATGAATATTCAAATAGTCATCATTCACATACTAGAATTTTCTCTGGCAAACTATTTTTTTTATCTCATGGCATGTGCGAATCTATTTTTTCTTAGATAATTGCCAACAAACTACATCTGTTGTAAATATTTTTAGTTGAGGGTACATTTGAGCTTTAATGTAATTACAGGAACACTAGTATAAAATGAAGTTAAATGGGGACATTAAACTTAATTGGAATAACAAAATTTCATGATGCATTTCATAACTATAAACTGAAAAAGTGTTTACATTTTGCAATGTATTTCTCTTTTTTTCACTCTGGCTCATGGATTTATGTATTTTCTCCAAAATTGTCTGCCAAATAATCATGTTCAAAATCAACCCTGGTCCCCTTCCCCTTCAAATCAAATGGTTGCTTCTTAACCTGACTCGTTGTAAATGTCAAAAAGGAACTTGAGTTTCTCGGTTGCAGATCCGAATGTGATGAGCTTTAGAGCAGCGATGAGTTCTGATGCTTCAACAGATCCACTACCATCAGTGTCCACAAGGGAGAAGAACCGCCTGGCCAAAAACGCCTATAAAAATAACCCAAGGGAATCACATAAGGTACTACTACTACAACTACTACTACTACTACCGAAAAGAATCACACGATTTTTGCTTCAATTCTATCATTTCATAAGGTACTACTACTACTACTACTACTACTACTACCCATACCCAAAGGATCACAAGATTTTTGCTTCAATTCTATTATTTCACAAGGCACTACTACTACTACTACTACAAACTGGTGGCAAGATCGAAAATATTTATTGCAGGAAGTATGGAACGTTAGAAGCTGTCATCCACCTTAAATATGTTCTTTTAACGTTACTTATTGTTAATAAAATGGATGACACTTGATTTTACCAATATTTAGTCAGCAACGTGGCATTGAAAAACGCGTTGGAATTATTTTCAACGAACATTAGTCGTCAAACTGGTAAGACGTCGCTGAGAGTCAAGGCCGTCAAGGTGAATCACAAGTCGCTATTGTTAGATGTCTATAAGCGGCGGAATGTTACAGTAACGAACGCTTAACGTCGGAAAATGGTAAGTATTACTCAAACAGCAAAACATAGACCATTACAACTCCATCAGTATAATTTGATAAATTATTACTGACATTTTAGAACAATGCCGATATCTTGCTAGCCTAGTCATTTATCTGTGATCTGTCATAAGCGAGCTAGAGTTGCACGTTGTTTGTGGTGACCACCAACTTAGTCTGTGGCCATAACTATGTGCCACAACATGTCGAGCGTTGTTCGATGGTATTTACCATAGTGTGAGTACTGTACATATCACTTTATTCATTAGTCTATATTAAATTTAAACCCTGCTTGGTCATTCTACTCTATGCTCACTCTAGGCCTAAATCTACGTGGATCCGTTCGTGGATCGCGTTGCACAATGTGATATTGTTGAAACATTTACTAATTAGGCATGCATTTAAACACTAAGGGTTGTTGGCAGTAAAATTGTTAATTTTCGACATGACTGAATATTGCAAAATTGTAGGTAAGCAAAGCATAGAGAATTGTTGTAGTCATTATTTAGAAAGTGCGCGAAAAGAGAAGTGCTCAATGACAAATACTATTACTTTCCAAGCACAATATTTCGATTACTTTAAATGCTTACGTTCGTACGCGAATATTTAATGTTATTTCATTTTTTTATTTTTAGACATGGGGTCCCACACGCATGAAGTATTATGTCATGTGATTTAATAAGGATGCTACTTAACTGGTAATTATTTGAGTTAATGTACGTTATGACATGTATAATGATTATTTATATAATGTATAATGAGTATCTGAAACAGTTTTTATTCCATTTATATGTTTGAAAACGAAAACGTTATGAAATATATTGTAACCGCATGGTTACTGGGGAATTATCGATGATAAAGTTGAACGACGATGAACTTCAGGATAAGACATTTAATGACGACGACGATGACGACAAACATTATGAATAATATATTACAAGTAGCCTATATACATGACAGGTCCACCGACGGAGTCGGTATATCCAGACTCTGGCTGGGGCTCCCTAATGCACATTTTCTGCGCATGTGTATACAACATGATAAAACATAAATAGCAGGTATAGATAAGTAACTAACAACACCCAGAAGACACTGATTGAAACAGGACAGGTAGATGAATAAGATGAGATAAGGAAGCTTGGGGAACAAAAGGCTGTAAACAATGACACTGTACAGCCTGAGGACATAATAAGGTTAAAAAGAGAATTTACTTAATAGTAGCAATAATTGTTACTGTCGCAGTTGTATGAGGTGAGAAAAGAATCCGTCCTCGGATTCCATGTATAAACATAGATAAATATAAATACAATTGTTTTAACAGTTTAACAGTTTTAACACGGTTATCGTTGAAGCCAGTGATAAACAACACGAAAAGAAAATACAGCTTAGAACATACCAAATACAATAACATTACACCACCACGTAAAATAGCGATACATGTATACAAGTGGGAATCTTGTATTGGGCCCAGATTAAAAAAAAGGCTATATGTAACTTTAAGCAGGACGAGGTGAACTATGAAGGTAGTTGCAAAGGAAATCATAAATAAAAAGCAAGGGATCCGTAACAGTTCTATGTATCTAAAACGAATAGATAACGTTAACGTTACTCGACCGATAACGGTGGCTAAATTAACATGTGCATAGATGTACGCATTGCCTTTCACAGGTTATCGTTACAATATTACTGTGCTCAACATTCCTAGCATGTTAATAAGGCGAGAACTTCGATATGACCTTAGAGTATGAACGAAAGAAGGAAGGAAATATATGCACAATGACGTGACATAGTAATACCAAGCGATATGATTTCTGACATTTTAGAGAGCATCTGCAGATATGAGGGTTTCAGCAATCAGGGGCGGCCTATGCGAGTACGTAAAAGTAATTTTTTAAACAACAACGTCCTAACCAATTTAAGGACTAAACAGATATAATGTCAGCTGGCAATTTAACAAACTTTGGCTCTGGGTAACAGTTTAAAATGGGGAATAATAATATAACATTATATTATCCAAACATAGCATAGAATGTTTGCTACAGATGAAATCACAAAGCATACCTGCTTTCAAAAAATTCAACTATATCACAGCACTAAACGAAATTTCAAGCACAATAAAGTCCGGGATCAAAGAGTTTTTGAAAATTGGAGTCCATAGAGGATGAAATCCGGAACAATGTTGGTTTCATATTCTCTGTTGGTTTTCAAAGTTAATTGCTGTAGCCTAGGTCTGTTGTTGGAATGGTTGATGCTTTCATTGATGCTTGGTTGATGACTTGAACCCAGGTGTTGTCGACAATGGTGATCAAAGTAGTTGTCGCTGCAGAAAATCGTGATAAAGATGGTTGAAGATCTTGAACAAAGTGGTTTTGGTTGATGGGTTTGTTGACGATGTCGCTGCTGTCGATGTTATCGTTATCATCTTTATTGTTTCTGTTGAAGCCGGTGACATTTTCTTGAGTGGAGCCTTTCACTAATGTATGTTTCTCGTCATAAATTTGTTGAGATACGGAGACCCTGGACACTGATAGAAAGCATCCAGTACTCGCGGATTCTCTCACCATTTGTAACCATATGGTTACTGGGGAATTAGCAATGATAAAGTTGAACGACGATGAACTTCAGGATGAGACATTTAATGACGACGACGATGACTAAAATTATGAACAACATATTACAAGTATATACATGACAGGTCCAGCGACGGAAAGTCCAGTCGCGGTTTTCCGAGTCGGTATATCTAGACTCTGGCTATGGCTGCCAAATGCACCTTTCTTGGTTCATATATATATATATATATATAACATGATAAAACAGGTATAGACAAGTAATTAACAAGAAACGGAAGACATTGATTAACACAGGACAGGTAGATGAATAAGATGGGATAAGGAAGCTTGGGGAACAAAAGGTTATAAATAATGACACTGTAAAGCCTGAAGACATGATAAGTTTATAAAGAGAATTTACTTAATAATATCAATAATTGCCACTGTTACAATGCAATAACAATTCGTCCGGGAAATTTTCGGAAAAAATGTGTGTATTTTATTTGTTGGGTCTCAGCCTCCCCATCCCACCTCATATGTCGGGAAATTCCTGGCGCCACCCCGCCTTGATTCAACATCTGCCTTGAATAAACGCTGGGCTAAACAGCTACACTGACTACGGCTAAAACTGCTGCAGTAAGTTCAGACACATCAAAACATGTTTCAAACGCCTAACTGAAAAACAAAACCAAACAAACGTAAACGCCTGTCTTGATTAAGTACGTGGTCAACAAACCTCCCGAAAAAACTTACTTTCGGCATTTAAATAAGGACTACGTACCATTGTGGTGTCGATTTTTTTTCTGGTCAAACAATAAAATACATTTATAACATTAATGTTGTTACGGATGTATTTAGATCCGTGATGTGGTTCAGGTTCTTATCATGCACCATTATCGTGCTGAATATCTGGTCCGTATTTTGTAAAAATAGAAAAAACATCAGTGTGGTTCTTTACCACGCCCTTTATCTCGTTTATGGCTTGTTGCCTGGTATTGTGAGCGTCGTTGTTTAAAAAAAGTCTTCAATGACCAATTCGTGTCCGGTATGCGACATACAGTGCAGAGCTCGAGGAAAACATGTGAACCCACAGCACTCGACGCTTAGGATACATGTTAAAATGTGAATTGGGCGTATTTCAACTACTTTACCATATTATAATTATTACATTTAAGGTATACGTTTTAGTAGCTTGAGTGTCGAGAGCCTTGATCTGTTTGAAACCACTTATCCAGCGAGCAACTGCATGAAAAAAGTACTCGTCCAAACTTTAAAAAACCCAACACTCATCCAGATAAATAACAAATAAATGGATACGATTTTGCTAAATGTCAAGCAATATTGATAGATGTATCATGAAACGTATGCGTGTCTTGCAGCGTGAAAAATGATAAAATGAAGTAAGTTGCTTGGGAGGTGTACTGACAAATGGCAATCTGAAACCACTTGTCAAAAAATCTGATTTCCACTTGTCACGAACGAACGGACGAGTTGCTTCGAAGACATGCGAGTGCACAGCAAAACGTAGACTGGACACGTCACCTTTAATAATAGTGTCACGCTTTTCGCATATTGTTAAACAGAATTGATATTACTCACGTTGCTACTTCTGAAAAATGTGTTTTCTGGTGAAACGAAGATTTTTGCTATACACGGTTCAGAAGCAAACAAGTGTGTTCTTTATTTAATTTTGCATGAAACATGCACTTTTATGCTGATGTTATAATATATCAAATCAAATTAAGTCTTATAATATTTCACAGCATATGTATGTCATGTAATATGAGCCCCTCAGAACCAGAGTGGGCCATCCCACATTGTCATCAAGGATGGACCAACTCACTCTTGGTATGAGTAATGAGCAATAGAGGGCAGTCACTTTTGGCTTCAGGTATTATGGTTGAAATATGAGAGCCAGAATGGACCATTAAACATGAATCAGTTTTTTCAAAATTACTGTAGAATTATACAAGACTCTAAATTAGACAAATGTGATCAACCATTTGATCATTTTAATTTGTAAAATCCAGTATGAAAGAAACTTTGAAAGCCATTTTCTCAAAAGTAAGAAAATGCGGGATGGTCCGGTCTAGTTCTGAGGGGCTCATATATAAAGTATTGTATTATGTCTAGTTATATTATTACACGAGCTGATTTCTTTCAACTTTGAGCCGCAGTTAGGTTATTTTGAAACAACAAACACTTCATACGTACACAGAAACAAAGAGATACAAACACATTAACCAGATGTTGTCGGGACGTGGTCACACCTATCAAAAGTAGTGATTATTGATTTCTCTATGCGTATATTTCAAACATGATGTTTCCCTTTCCAGTACAGGCCTACGACCATAAAGGATTGTATACAATATGGATGCAACTTTACAACTAAAACTAGGAGATGTCTTACCTCAAAAAGTCATCGGTCCATTGGTCAAAGATGTGGTCATCTGATTTCTTTAACCCACCCTTGATTAAAACTGGTTTCCCGTCTTGAATGTAGTTGTTAAAGAAGTCTTTCGGGTGCGGAAAAGTTGGTATTTCGTCAATAGACCCGGGGGTTGTGTGACTGCCTAGGGGCTGTTTATGCCCCGCTGGATGTTCCGCTCTCGTTGGGTATAAGCACAGTATCACACAGAACAACATCAGTACCGCCATCACGCTTCGTAGTGTTAACATGAGCTGCTGCAGCAACCAGGAAACAATGTTGTTTGATTTAATCCCCGACCAGGAACTGTACAGACCGCGTCACGTGACGTACTGATGTTGCATACCGTCCCGACTGTCACGTCTCCGCTCCAATACACGGATTAAAATTAAGAGCAATTTGTAACAGAAATTTCATTCATCAAATATTTGTCAGATTACTCGCAGGCCTAGCGATGTTGTTGATTTTGATCAGGTGTTAAAATATAATCCCTTGACAGCGAGACTGTCCAATATTTGGAGATAATGACGGTTTTTAATTCGTCAGTATATCAGGTATACATACTACTCAAAAGAAGTTAAGGATCAAACCTGATATACACAAACTGATCTACAATCGATTTTGTTTTTTAAAGATTTGTCCAAACTAGCCACATGAGAATATTTTAGAAAGAGTATGTTGATGTAGTACGGTTACTACTGAAAATGTACAAATTAGCTTGAAGGTCAGGTGAACATCTACTGTTGAAGGTTACTGAATAAAGGAAATTTGCTTCACATGAAATGTCCTTTAAAATCTGAAATTCTTGATGTACCGGCATATGTAACATTTGCACCTTGTTCATAACTGTCACTATAAACATGCACACACTGATGTATGACATGTGTGCCAGCATGTGATCGTGTGGGTTTCGGATGCACTGCTTCTAGTAAATACAATAGTGTTCTCACTGTGTGATCCGAAACTTATAGTGTAGAGTAGAACAGTGATCTTTTTCTCCCTAAGACAGATCTGTGTATGAGCAGTGTCGTCTTTCCATGGAGGACAAAATAGCATGTGCACGCATCGGTTTTACCCTTAGAAGATCGGACAGTAGTCAGACGCCCGTTTGGGTAACGTCACTTTGGACAATCTCGCTTTCAAGGGACGAAATAATTGCAAGAGTAACAGAATTACTACTTTTCAAGGAAATGTGATCCCAAATAAAACAAATTACATATAAGTAAGTAAGTAATTTATTGCAGAAAGGCCAATGGCCCATGTACATATTTCATGGAACATATAACATGAGCTCGCCAGTGTTAGTAGATTGATGGCAGTATTTAATAATTCAAACTTATGTTGGAAGGAGTTGAAATATTTGAATTCAAAATGAAAGTACTCGAAACCTGATGTTGGAATCTCTTTCACAGTGGGTAAATTATTTTGAGAGTATTCTGAATATCACTGATCTTCAGCTTGAACCAGACCACTGCAGTAACGTGGACCAATGCCTAGCAGACCGTGACGAGAGTATTTGTCCTGCATGCAGAGATGAAGGTATCAATATTATGTTGAACAACTCTATCTCCACTGCTTATATAATGGAGGCTATAGATGGTTTAAATGTGGAAAAGCGGCTGGACCGGATGGTGTTTGTCCGGAAATGATTAAATGTTGTAAATTATATCTACTTCCATATTTGTTAGTGTTGTTTAATATGTTATTAAATAAGGGTCATTTTCCTGAACAGTGGGCAAGGGGGTTATTAATACCGTTACACAAGAAAGGGAGTAAAGGTGATGTAAATAATTACAGGGGGTTCACGCTTGCAGACATGTTTGGTAAGGTTTTTGTAAATATACTGTAGAAGCGACTTACAAAGTGTTGTAATATTTATGACAAGTTACCGGAGCCACAAGCTGGTTTCCGGACGGGTTACAATACTGTTGATAATATATTTGTTTTACAAAGTATGGTGCAGAAATATTTCAGTAAGTCAGGTGGTCGGTTTTATTGTATGTTTTGTTGATTTGTATAAGGCATTTGATTGTATAAATAGAAAACTTATGTGGTACGTACTGTTAAAGAATGGTGTCCATGGTTAATTGTTAACTCTTTTACAGAATATGTATTCTAAGGTTAAATCCTCAGTCATGGTATCAAATGTATCTATATATTACAACTTACTTTGGCACCATCAGCGGGGTTAAACAGGTTTGTGCCCTTAGCCCATAACTATTCTCATTGTTTATTGTTCAACTATAAGAGATGATTTATAATTTTAATGTTAGAGGTATTTTTGTTGGTCAAGAATTTAGAGAAATATCACTGTTGTTATATGCTGATGACATATATGCTTGTTTGATGACTCTGTTATTGGTTTGTAGAAAAAGATTGATATTTTAAATAGATTTTGTAGTAAATGGGGACTCCAAGTTAATTTAAACAAAACCCAGATACAGAAAAGTGGAAATTCGGTGATAAGCATATTACAGTAGCAACTTACTATAACTATTTGGGTATATTGTTCTCAAATAGATTGAGCTGGACTAAAGCGATACAATGTCTCATTATGAAAGTCAATCGAGCTCTCTTTTCTATTAAAAAGCTTGATAATAATTATAATAATATACCTACGTCAGTTTTTGTTAAGTTGTTTGATGTACAACCTATTTTACTTTTTTCATCAGAGATTTGGGGCCATACTGTGTATAAATTAGTTGAGTATTTTCATATGAAGTTTTGTAAATTTGTTATTGGTGTTGAAACATATGTTTTAAATGCTTCAATCCAAGGAGATTAACTTGAACATTAACTTGTAAATCGATTATCATGAACGTTGCATCAAATACTGGTTAAGACTAATATCAATGCCCTCTTCGAGATATCGAAAACAGTGTTATCTGCTACCAGGGAGAGACTCCCTGCTGCTACTAAAGCGTTTAGATGAAGCTGATAGAGTGACATGGGCTACACATGTTAAAGTGCTGGGCCCTGTTTCACAAAGCTATCTTAGTTAAGATCAATCTTAGCGACTCGGTTAACTATAAAACCAACGTGACAAACCTTTTTCCATATTTCTCAAAACAATCTAGGAGTTATTTTAGGACACGTTGTACAGTTTCAAGTTGTCTTGTCAACTGAAATGATGGTTAAAATTTGGTTTTAAAATTTGATCTTAAGAGTTTACGATCAACTTAGCGCTAAGATTGCTTTGTAAAACAGGGTCCTGCTGTTTAAGTGTGGTTTTGGAAACGTTTGGAGATCTCAGGGGGTCGGTGATGCAGCCATTTTTCTTGATACACTTAAACAAACACTTAAAGATTGTTGTGAACAAGATTGGCATAGTTTAATTTCTGATAGGGGATTATTGTATAGTGAATATAAATGTCTTTTAAATACTGAGTATTATCTTTCGGTTGTACATATACACAAAGAAAAAAGTTAAGCACATCCTGATACAAATCATGATAGTTTTGCACCAAGTTTTAATAATTTAA
>JAUELE010230023.1:0-12147 GCA_031471655.1 Diodora aspera | reverse complement strand
TACACCTTCCTTCCCATAAAACGGTTGTATCATTTAAAAAAATTTAGATTTATGTATTTTATACCCAGCCCCCCCCCCCCCCTTCTATTTCTCGAAACATTAAATCTCTACCTCCGAAACGTTTTCCTAAAAACATTGGACATGCAAATGGTCAGTTTTTTTTATTCCAATGGGTTGCAAACAAATTAATACTGCGTAAAAAAGTCACCCAGCCACTCACAGCAATATTTAAGCCAGGATTGCTAGGCTTGTACATGGACAAACATTCCAGCAACAGTACACAGAGGCTGGTTAAATATTCATATCGAAATGTCAATTTTACAACCTTATGTCAGAATTCTGAAGAACACTTCCTGGTGACATATAGTTTATTAACACATACAAAACAGTTTGATAATAGTGATATTATAACCAGTCAGTGAATGAACACAACTTGTAAATACATCATAACAGTAATATTTACAAACAAATAGCTCCATACTGAAAGACAGTGATATACTTATTCCATAATCACACTTTACAATAGTAGTATATACATGTAGTTCTCACTCAAACAATCCCTGAAACTCCCCTGCTTAATGAATATTCAGTGAAAAAAGTACATGCCATTTTAAAAAACCTATGTATGTATGAATTGCTCTAATGCACATCACACCATTTTGTGGGTCAAGAGATTAGGTCAAGGCTAGCTGACTGAACCTCTTCATGCCCTACTCCTCTCTATCATGGCTTTCATCAGGCCTGACCAGGCAAAGTACTGTACATAGTCCTAAAACTAGAGCTTTCACTAGAAACTCAACTGGGCAATCTACCAAAAAGTACTTAAGCTCTTTATTAGTAAAAGTAGTTGCCAAAATTAATGTCATGAAGATGCTTTACCACTACATGTATTTTCACGAGTGTGTTCGGACATTCTTTTCATTTTGTAAAGGAATATCAAATCAAATTTCACAATATTTCTGATAATTTCCATTTTTGTAAAGTTTTGTACGATGATACGTAATGTCATTAGATACGAAAGCCCCAAAGCTTACTGTTTATTGAATGTGTATTAGTATTGTAGTAAGGTGTGTGTTTTAGGGCACTGCTGTTAAGCCCTCTGTGAAATTCCAACACAGCCTGTCCAAAAAAACCCTTGTGAATGCCATTTGCTGTGGTTACTGGTCTGTTGAATTTATTTCTCACTGTCTGACCATTATGCCTACTTTAATTTTTTAAAATGTGTTTTCTCTAGAAAGATGCAAGTTTTACAAGTATGGGAATAAGATTATAAAACTAATCAGTGGTGTGATGTCATTTCCAGTTGACCAACATGATAATTGTTTTAACATGGTAACCCTGCCACACCCACTTTTATGGGTACTAAGTTCAAATGCAATCCCAAACTGGTTTATATTTATAAGATGCTAGGTACCAAGTTTCATCAAATTTGATCAATATTTTTGACAACGCACCCCTGCCAAACCCAGGCTCAAATACAATCCCCACCTAATTTATGTTACAAATGTACACAAGTTTCACTGAATTTGATTGATATTTGGGACTATTATTGGTGTAACATCGTTCCAATGTGTTTCTATGGGCGTCTTCATGTCAAAGGTCAATACAAGGTAAATTTTCAAAATTTGTCACAACCCATCTGATATTTTAACAGGCTTACCGTATACTCTCCATAAGCAAAGTTTTAACCTCCTAACCTCATCAAAAATCTTAACCAAACTTCAAGTTTTTAATACTTCTCCCTGCCACACCCACGTTTAGGTGTACAGGACTCAAATGTAATACCAAAGTTTAACTGAGCTGCATACAAAGTTTTATTGAATTTGATAAAGTTTTATGGAATTTGATTAATATTTGTGACAGCCGGAGGTATGACATCTTTTCAATAGGGTTCTATGGGTGCAGTAATTTCCAAGGTCGAGGCAAGGTCATTTTCTTAATTTCTCAAAACCCATCTGATATGATAACAGGTATACAATATACAGTCAACAAACCAAGTTTCAGTCTCCTAACTTAATTACAAATCTTCAAATCGACAAAACTTAATTTTTCAATTTGGCTCCCTGCCACTCCCACTGTTGGGGGTACGGGGCTCAAATACAAAAACAAACTAGCTTATGTTACAAACATGCTGTATGCCAAGTTGCATTATGTTTCATCAATATTTACGGCTGCTAGAGGTGTGACATCAATTTGTTTATGTACCGAGGGACCTCAATCTTTTAAAAACAAGTGGTTGAGACTAGCTGAGCTAACAACACTCAATTGCCACTTCATGGCCTTCAGTATAACCTCTTTTCAGGACCTTTTAAGGGTAGGGGTGGGAGTGAATGAGCCCACTGAAACCTGAAACCACACATTTGACAAAGCTTAAACATGTACAACTTCATGACCACTTTTTGAGACTGGGGGGGGGGGGGGGGAGAGTGAGGGAGAGAGCATGAGAGGGGGGGGACACCCCTCTCGTAGGAACCAAATTTTTAATAATTCCCCCCACCGCCCCATAGCTATCTACGGCCATGAACTTTGTAACCCAACTTTTATGTTCCCAAGTTACTGTTCACACATGGCATAAACATACCTGCCAAAGGGGAATATCTGGCTAAAAAAAGGGGGAGATTGGGGTCCCAAAGGTGGAAGTTTTCTTATACAGTCGTGCCCGTTTGATATCCGCAAACTCCAGCTACCGGACGGAATTTAGTGAAAACGAAATCATTACTATATGAATTTACTCGTTTATCCAGAAATCCGGTTTTCATAAAACCGGACAGTCATTTTCACACACCAAACGCTTTAATAGACAAAAAGTTGACTCACCTATCTGGACGATGTTTACACATGCATCCAGGAGTTCACTCACTCAACCAGCAAAACGTAAGCTACATGCAGTTACAGCACGCAAAAAAGGGAAATTTGTATGTTTAAAGAGAAAAATCTGACAGCTAGTCTCGAAACAATTAGCAACCATTATTAACTCATATATTTGTTAATAAAGATCGAGTCTACGTATGTCTTGGTTTGTCATGTGGTGCATAATCAAAAGGAAGTCACACTTCCAGTAAGTATCTGATTTCAGATATCTGAAAATTCGTTTATCCGGACATATTGTGAAAACACCCACGCATTCGTATAAGTGGGGCACAACTGTATATACCATAGACATCTACTATAAAGTTGAAAACAATTAAACCAAAAAAATGACTAAAAGGGGGGATAGGGGTAAAAATCAGAAGTCTCCCCCCTAAATCAGGAGGTAATATGCCATGTGTGACTGGTAATTAATACAACCAACATGCTGTAAGTTAAGAGCAACAGAAATAATTTAAACAAACATACGAGTACACAGACATCACATCTGTCAGTGATTTCTTGCTCTTTAGAAACAGTCACAAATTCCTTTGTAAGTGTAAGGAATGAAAGATATAAGGATACATCTTCAGGCAGTGGTGGCATTCAAAATTATTAAGCAATTGGTTAGGTAGATAGTATCAGAATCGGAATTTGACAGTGCACACATAGGCTGCCTGTCGGTGAAGTTTAGCAAGGGTATGCTAAGTGCTCTAATTTTTTAGCAAGAGGTTCATTGAACTCCTGGGAACCCTTTGAATGCCATCACTTTACACAGGAGCAAAACTCTTGTGTACACAGATGTATCTTTGTGCCTAACTACCACACTGGTCATCCATGAACAGTGACATACTATGAGGCAGTGGTTTGCAAACTTTTCAGATAATAACGATGAAAACAATTCAATTCATTACCCTGTCTCTACTCAAGGAACATATCTAAATTCCACTCTTCTGTTTCTTCCAAGGATCCTCCAGAAATACACACTTCAGAATCGACTACAGATGATCGTCCAAATACATTCTACATTGCATGACACATTGAAAGGTACATTTGAAAGTAACCTTAACAGCAATGGATCTGGGGCTCAGTTGCATCTGATGAAAACCTGGACTGTGGCCGCTGCAGGCATGAAGCCAATGGTGGAAGATTGGGGGGAGCTACTTAGATATTTTGTAAATAGAGATTCAATTTGATGCATTCTGACACATATCTGTGTGAAAGAGCTACAGTTGTAAGGTGCTATGCCTTGTCAAAAGGGGGGCTCGGCCTGGCCATATGGGTTTTTGCGCCCCCTGAGGCCTTCCCTTGGATCCACCAATACTTAATATATTGTCACTGATAGTATAAGGTTATTAATGACTGGGAGATCACTAGATAGTAACATAAGATCAATGTGCTTGAAGGATCAGTGTTTTAGAAACATGGTTCCTGAAGAAAATAAATGTCCATAAGGTTATTCATGACTAAGAGATCACTAGATAGGCTTATTATATAACATAGGATCAATGTGCTTGAAGGATCAGTGGTTTAGGAACATGGTTCCTCAAGAAAATAAATGTCCATACGGTTATTCATGACTGCGAGATCACTAGAGATGGACGATCAATGTGCTTGAAGGATCAGTGGTTTTGGAACATGGTTTCTCAAGAAAATAAATGCCTAGAAGTAAGCTGAAGAACACTTAGAGACGAAACAGCTAGTGAGGTTCTGTACTACCACAAGCCCACCACCTTCCGCACTTTGTCCAGAACCAGAGTAATGTTCTGTCTGTACAGTCTCTCGTTGCTCAGGTCAATGTAGCTGCTCCTTAGAAGAAGCTTCTTTACCTGAGCAGGTGCTGTTTCTATGGGAACAAACCTGAGGAGGAGTGGAATTATTGGTTTATTTAAGCTCTCTGCAAGCGTTAAGTCTTTGATGCAGTTGTCACTTTGCAGATATTTTGGTGTAATGCAACAAAGCACGACCGCTGAGGATTTCATGGTTCGCTGAATTTGCCCTTGCAGAGTGTCTGAGCCCATATCGAGATTGGCGTACATATGACTGCTTCTTGTACTGTGACTGCTGTGACCTCGGGGAGGGTTCATGGCGATATCGGCCCAGCACAGGTAGCCTGCCTGCTCTAGATAGAGTTGAATCTCTTCCACTTTGCTCTGCATGTCCCACTGGTAGCTGGAACCAAAGGACACAGCTTTACGATGCAGTCGTACTAACTTATAGTTGGATACGTGGTCAAACTCATTGTTTTCTTTTCAAAAAACAACCTTTGGAATGATAAATATACATAACATGATGAACATACGACGAATAATGGACAAAAGATATAGCACGGTTGTCGGCTACATAACCTTTTGAAAAGCCGTCGGTGAATACTTCACCCTGGGGTGAAATATTATGCAATCGAATTTTCCGGCTAATCCTCAAAGTTTCCTAAACCTTCGTGAACGTAGCACGTGACCACAAGCGTTATTTAACTAGGCAAACACTTTTATAATGTCTGATTGATAGTTTATGTTATTTATTTCACACAGAACGCACTGACCATATTTTGACCTTGGGATCACGTATCCAACTTTAAGTTACGGCAATAACAAATAACAGTTCTCAGTTTTCAGGGGGTCAAGAAATGCCATTGCACAATGCCCACAGGCAGTGAAGATTTGAAGTCAGGCAACTATAATCACTAATGTGATGTGCCTGTAGTCAAGTGTGGTGTTTTGTGTGTGGTTGAGCGAGATGATAATGAAATTCTTAGGCAAGTATACCTTGAAATTGGTCAAATGAAAAGTAATGTTTATCATTAATAATACTTAACATCAATAATAATAATAATAATAATGATAATAGGTTTACACTTAAATAGTGCAACACATCACTGAGTAAGATTGTTATCGATGCTGATACCAAATTGTAACAAATATATACCAGCAACATACTTTTGTCCTGTACAGTAACATAACAAGTACCTGATAAAATCGTCAGAAATTACAGGAAGTAGTTACTAGTTACCTGATGAAAACTGTTGGTTCCCCCTCCATCTGCTGCAGGTGGGTCAAGAGGCTGTCTGAAACATGACCAAATACATACATGTACCTGTTAATCTTATACCCTGAACCCGGAATAAACACAATATATAATGTGTACTTAACGCTATGCAAGGGTGGCAGAACAATTGCAGATTAGGGGTGGGCTAGAGGCATCATGGGGCTGGTGTCACATGGCATACCTCCTGATTTTTCACCCCTATCTCCCTCTCCCTTCCCGGTCATTTTACTGAATCTCCTGATATTTTTGTCAATTTGTATTGACATTTTTTTGTAGATGTCTTTTAAAAACCCTCCCTCTTTGGGACCCCAATCTCTTCCTTTTTTCAAGCTGAATCTCCCCTTCGGCAGGTTTGGGTTATGCCATGTATGGATGTTACAGAGCAAAACGATAACCCAAAAGCTCGACTGTTTTCATCCCCCCCTGTGTTGGGAAAATACAGCAATTTGTTGGGGAAAATATAATTTTGAAAAAAATGTGTGCATTTTATTGTGTCATTTCATAATTTGTGTATTTGGTTAAGCAAATTATCATCTTCAGTCTCATTGTTGAGGATTTCAGACCCCCCTGTCAGTGAACTCAGCCCTCTCCCCTGGGCGGGGAATTCCCCTGGCAACTAATCCTGTAAACAGTCGGGGTGCTCATGCCTTCCTTGGCCCCCTTCTTCTACTGCGAATGTTGTTACAAACAAAAAGCAGCAAAAAGTTAAATTTAAAAATAGAAATAACTCAAATTAAGTTAGGAAAATTCTTCTTTGGTAGTTTAAATCTTACAAGCACTCTATTTTTATTTGTACCATCAAGTACACACACCTTTGCAAAACTAGTCCCAGTACTAAAAGTACTTGCATATCATCCTTATCATCTATGCTTGCAAGACAAATACATATGTTTTATGTACAAATTCTCATGCAGAATGTATTCTCTGTTGAAGCAGTAGGTTAATGGGGGTGTGTGTGGGGTGGATGCATGCCTTTGTTGCAGATGGTATGTGGGAGAGACAGAGTTGCCAAGGGGTGTCCAGAAAGACAAAGCATATCTGCAGTAGTGAGTATTTCCACATGCAGTCGTCACATGATGAGCTGCCGCATTAGTATCACCATTGGTTCGTCAGTATCACCCGTAGTTTGCAGGTTTCACTGCATCAAAGATCATCCAGTTGCTCACTGGTGATGTTGGCTTTCTTCCTGCAAGTAGCTGCCGAAAATGAGCACACGACTGAAAGATTGGGAAGTCCCACTAAAAATCCAACCAACCAACCAACCATCACATGAGATGTACGTACATGTATTTTCTGAAAATATGTATGCACATGCCACATGTACGTAACTTGAGTATTGCATGAACTCAAAGGACGGACAGTTCAAGAAAGATTAGAAAGTACTGCTCTATTGTTTTCTTTCAGGTGACTTGTTCAGATTTGCTGCCAGATAAGTTTTACCACTGAGGCTCGAACCTTACCGGGAGTAAGTATATCTCTAACATTGTTTACCTAAACTACAAAACTATAACTACTTTATTCTTAATGGATCATTACAACAAAATGTGGAACAATTACCTTAACGTGAAACAGCCAACAGAGATACAAAACCCATTCACTTATTTATCTGAAAAATCAACATCTATTGATGAATCTAAGTTTGGTTCTTTAATTAATAGATTACTCTGTTTCCTTAGTTTGAAAAGTGATATTGTAAGATATTAAACAATTAGGTTGTAAATGAGACACAAAAGGATGCGTTTTATACCAGGAGTATTGTATGAAAAGGTGAAAATATGATACTTTTAGACTTTCAAATGTATTATGACACACATCCTTTAATCTTAAAAACAAAAATTGAAAAATTAATTTCTATGGACTAGTTTAACTATTGCTGGCTTTATTTAAGTTTGTATTCAAACTATAGCCACAAATTAATTCTAAAAATTAGTGTAATTATAAGCACTATTTCTATAATAATTTTTGAAATGAAACAAGATATTCTCAGACAACTGTTAAACTATGAAGACTAATCTCTATCCTTGACCGAAGGTTTATATTGCATGTGCTATATTTTCTTTACCAACATGTGAAGGTTGTTTAGATCAATATTTATCAACCTGTTTTCCAATGGCATCATCAAAATCTATGTGTTATTATATGTGACTTCATTACACAAATTTCTACTTTCTACATAAATTAACTCACCGAATCAAGAACACACTTTGTAGCATCACTACAAATCACTTTCACAAAATTTCCAGAACCTCAAAAGAGTTTAGATATAAGTGAAAGAATGAATCGATAAATGACCGATTAATGCAATTTCAACTTCTTGTATGCAAAGTGCAGCTTCCCTACCAACTGTGGAATGCAGTGTTATGATCAGGAATCAGACACTGTGAAACCAAGCCTGTATCTGTGATATCCGCATCACTGATTTGTACTTTAACATCATGGTTTTCAGCACTACTGACAACCTGCTATCCTTGGACAATAAAGTGTTATTGTGTCTACCCTGCATGCATGATATCTGTAGTCAACAAGTGTTTGCCACTAAGGTGGCCATATCCCCCGCCACAAATTTGAAATATTTACAACTACAACAGATGTGGATATACAAAGTCAGCAGACAGTAACATAACTTTGAGATGTCCAACAATAAGGCTCGCTAGAGGAATGGCTGACAGAAGTGGCAATCACAAAGTTGTGACAAAGTTAGACATGTTCGATCACCCATAGTAAACCCAATGATCTTGAAAATGATGTAAACATCATAATTATTAATTGATGCATGTCTGCTCTGTATATCATTGGGCATCATCAGTGTACAACATGGTACCCAGTTCTTTTAAAATCATTAAACTTTGAAAGGTCAAGGTCAAGGTCACTAGAACAAAACTAGTGTCAGCATATTGTTTATGTCAATCAAGGTACAGAATATGAATGAAATCAATCTAGCGGCTCAACTTGAGCAATACCAAAAGTTAGTGTTCAGTTGCATATGCATTTGATCTTGAGATATTGCGTTAAAACTAAATTAAACAATTGCTTACAATGACCTTGAAAATTAGATCAAGGTCACTGAAATACACTGGTGTTCCCAAACTATACTAAGAACAACATATGACCATTTCTTCGCGTTAAAACCAAAATAACACATGTTCAATTGTTGATGACCTTGAAAATTAGGCAAAGAAGAAATATATATGGATGAAATATAAACAAAATCTGTTAATTTGTTCTTGAGATATCTCATCAACACCAAAGTAACAAAATTGCCCATAACAACCTTGAAAATTATGTCAAGGTCACTGAAATCGACTGGCGTCGGGGGATCAACAATATATACCATTGTCAAAATATCAAGTTGATCCAGTCATTCCTTCTTGAAATATCCCGTTAACATGAAATACAAGACAAAATCTGGAAATCCTCAATGAGCATACCAAAGATCACAAGGTCACCAACATCGAACGGCATCAGGGGACCAACAATAAATACCACAGTCCAAAAATATGAAGTTGATCCACTCTTTCCTTCTTGAGATATCGTATTAACAAGAAATATAAGACAAAATTTGGAAATCCTTGTAATGACCTTAATAAAGGTCACAAGGTCACCAAAATCAACTGGCGTCAGGGGATCAACAATAAATACCATTGTCCAAAATAAGGAGTTGATCTACTCTTTCCTTCTTGAGATATCACATTTTCAAGAAATATACAACCAAATCTTGAAATCCTCGTAATGACCTTACTAAAGATAACAAGGTCACTCAAATGGGCTGGCATCGGGAGATCATCAATATACATGTCAGGTCCAAATATGAAGAAAATCTATTTAGCCGTTTGTGAGTTATCTTGTTAGCACTGTTGCGGGACGGACGTGCGTACGGACATACAAAGCTGAATTCTGTATTCCCCGCTCTGCTTTGGACCCACACACATATTTACTAGGGTAAAACCCTGAATACATATAGTAATTTTAAATAAATGTACTAACTGTATAATTATACATATTAACCCCTATAGTCATCAACTATGAACCAAATTATGTAGCATTTTTCTATTTCACATCAAAGGACATCTAATAGTAAAGTTTGAACTAGTTTCCAAAGCAATTAGTCTACACTTCAAGCCACATACAACTAACATAATTAGTCTCCATTCTAATGTCAATCTAATAAATTATCAAATTTAGGATAATAAATAGACCAATTAATGTAACTACTAATGTTAAAGATCACACAGATATTACATTCATTTCAGTCACAGAGGAGACACACCTCATTATATCATGTACCAACTAGCTTTTCTATGAAAAAGTTCAGACTAAGTGGTTAACAGTTGAATCAAGAATTCAGATAAATACCAAGATGTCCAAATTGGATGTCAGCTGTCAAGGGAGATGTCAGATGCATTTAGATAAAGTCCAAGCTGGATGTCAACAGTTGGGAGAGATGTCATGAAGGTAGATTTGAATAAAGCCCCATCTGGTTGTCAACAGTTGAAGGAGAAATGAAGTAGATTTGAATATAGACCCATTTAGAAGCCAACAGTTGGGGAGAAGTCGGATAGATATGAATGAAGCTCCATTTGAATGTCAACACTTGGGGAGAAATCAAGAAAATCTGAATGAATCTGAGTTTGAATGTCAACATTTGGGGAGAAGCCAAGTAGATCTGAATGAAGCTCCATTTGAATGTCAACACTTGGGGAGAAATCAAGTAGATCTGAATGAAGCTCCATTTGAATGTCAACATTTGGGGAGACATCAAGTAGATCTGAATGAATCTGAGTTTGAATGTCAACATTTGGGGAGAAATCAAGTAGATATGAATGAATCTGAGTTTGAATGTCAACATTTGGGGAGAAATCAAGTAGATATGAATGAAGCTCCACTTGAATGTCAACATTTGGGGAGAAATCAAGTAGATATGAATGGAGTTCCATTTAAATGCCAACATTTGGAGAGGAATCAAGTAGATATGAATGAAGCTCCATATGAATGTCAACATTTTGGGAAAAGATGTAGATTTGAATAAACACGTACTCGTTTGGTTGTCAACAGTTGAGGAAATCAAATAGACTTGAATAACAACCCATTTGGTTGTCAACAGTAGGGGAGAAATCATGTATATTGGAACAAAACCCCATTTATTTTGTCAACAGTTGAGGAGAATTTGAATAAAGCCCCATTTGTCAAGGCTGGATGTCAACAGTCAGATCAGGATACTTTACATAATGCTCTATCAATGTTCTTCTACAACAGTACAAACTAATTTAAGTTGTAAATGAAAATAATGAAAAAAATGTCACCTCTTTCCTGTGTCTGAGCAGCAAAAAAAGAGAAAAGGAATGATTTATTATGATTTATTATTTCTCAAATCGTCAAGCAATCATTATCAATCCAACACATAAATATAAATAGAATGTTTGTGAAATATTCAACAGAGTCATTGCTCATCAATTCCAGGTGACCAACCAAACTACACTTTGACTTACAAAATCCTGGCTTCAGTACCAACACAAGCAAGTAGTTCTCAAAATATTTGCTTTTTGTAACTTCTTTTCATATAAAAGCTAGAATAGAACAAATCAATACATAAAATAGAGTGCTTATGAGAAATCAGACTACAGAAAACAACATGCACACATGCCAGACTAACCATAGAGAGAATTAGATACAACCAAGCTGTGAACAGTTACATACAGTCAGCCCCCCCATTATTCGGATACCCTCGTAATCCGACACATATTTTGGGGAATACTTTCTATTTTTGTACATGAATTTATCTTGTTAATCTGACATCCTCGTTAATCCGACAGTTTTGCCTGCAACCGCGAGTGTCAGATTAATGAGGGCTGACTGTATTTACATAGGCAGATTCAGGATGTTTGAAAGGAAGGAGTCCATGCAGTCTTGGTCGGGTTTGAAGGACTATTTGACTACACCTATATATGATTTTCAAAGGAGGTAGGGATAGAAATTCCGATGAATATTAAGTGAGATATTCGTTGTCAAAGTTGCAAAAACCGCTGAATTTTCTAGCTGTCCATTTACCGGAGCAATCGACTTTCGCAAAAAGTTAGAACGAGGCCCGCGGGCTAGTAGTGACCTACTACGTCATAGGTGGCCCTGGCCTGGTCAAATAATTAATTAGCAGCCGATTACAATCCCAGACAATGGCCGTTGTAGACCCTGATCATGAAGCTATTGCAACAGCATTTAGTCATACTCAGTGTTAGCTGTTAACGCAAAGATTATCGTGAC
>JAUELE010230012.1:0-12148 GCA_031471655.1 Diodora aspera | reverse complement strand
CAGTAACCCAATGCTTGTCGTACAAGGCGATTAAAATGGGGATCTTTTGCTTTCTTTCTTACTTTTCCTGATGTGCCTCTTGCACATCACATTGCGCTATGGCTGAAATATTGCCCTCTGCAGTGTAAAAATCCATTTCACTCACTCAACCTTTACAACTGTTTTAAATTTCTAACCCTTATTTGTGATGGTTTCTGTGTTATCAGGTCCAGCAACACACTCAAACAGTGAACTCGATGCAGCATTTGCGGATATTCAAAACATGCTCAGTGATGCAACAGCATCCCTTGATTTTGCAATCTGATGTGCCTCAGCATTGCGTTGACTGAAAAAGTGCATGCTGGGTAACAAATATGGCATCCAAAACAGGAAATGAAGACCTCAGACAAATTCATGGATGTTGGCAAATGGAAAACTGCACCGTCACAATCTTGTTCATGTTCATCCAGACTTTCAACAAGGGAACAGTTTGCAAGAGAGAAATTCTTATGTTGTGAATGTTTAACATGCTGTCCAGATACAAACGACCAGGCTTTTTATGTCCAAATTTAAATTATTTGAGATCGGTTGTTTTTTTTGTGACGAACTTTACATTTGATACCATATGTTTTTTTGACAGTTTAATGACGTTTACGTATTTATTGACAAAACAGATCTTTAAAATCTTGCACTCTTTTGAGTTCTATGCCAAAATAGCTGTTTGAAAAGTGAGTGCCTAAAATGGTCAAGATTTTGCCTTGTAGGTTTCATGTCCCAATGCATTTATAATCATTAAAATCAGTATGCGTCCTCGAAATCTGGGGTATTTGTTACTACGAGATACACTGTTGAGTACCCTGGATTCATTCTTATTCACGCTAGTCGTGTGTGTGAAGGGAACATCCAAATGTGCTGCTAAAGATAGACAACTAATGAAATATTAACTGAAGAAGAGGGATTAACAAGGGAAGTAACTCTTGACAAATAAATAAAACAACATTTCAGAAGTCTTTACTCACGGAGTGTTGGGAGAAACATCCCACATGATTGGATGTTAACCCCGCCATGCTGAGTTACCAAATTTTCAGTCTTTTCTATCAGTATACTATGCCGTGTTACCAAATTTTTGGCATTTGGGTTGGGGCCTCAGTAACCCAATGCTTGTCGTACAAGGTGACTAAAATGGGGACCTATTGCTTTCTATTTCTTACTATTGATCCTGTGTTGTCCCTTTCTTCTTGCACATCCCTTTTCCTGATGTGCCTCTTGCACATCACATTGAGCTATGGCTGAAATATTGCCCCCTGCAATGTAAAACTCCATTTCACTCACTCAGTCATGTTGTTCAAGCATTAAAAGATTCATGTGTTGCAATTTGTCAAGAAAAACAATTGCTGTTTGAAAACATTTTGTAACCCAGTGTTTTGCTAAGGAGGCCAGGTCGAGAGGACTGTTAGGTTCAGGGCCTTAGCTCTGGTAGGGTTAAGTCTGTCATGGATTGTAGATTCTTCACTGAGACGTTGAGATGATTGTTCAGCATATGAGGGACTCCAGAGTATCTGACAGCGGTTTGACCGAGTTGTACATACTGTAGATTTTGAGGATGATCAGTATATGGCATGAAAAGGTTCCTGGTATTTTGTAAATATCCTGGATTGATTTTGCTCCTGTACTGTCTCAGGTCTCTCAAGGACTGTCAGGAAATGAAGATTGTTTCAAATCAACCTTAAATGTTTCATTCCGAATTTTCAAGTGGGAGTTTGTATTGCAATTGTGTTCTCATTCCTTAAATACATTCCAAGATGACTAGATAAATTTTTATAGTAAAACTGGTTGTACATTTTGCTACTTGATGACTGGAAAATGTGTCAGCACCTTAAAGTTGGATATGTGTTGAAATTTAATGTTTCCTTTTCAGAAAACAACTTTGGAAATAATAAATAAATGTTAAAATATGTACATATCATGACAAATCCACTCAACATGCAATGCGTTTATTAATTTTTCACCTTGTGAAAGACAACAGTCGACCTTTAACCCCCCACTTCCCCCCCACCCCAAGTCTTAAAAGGCAAAATGAATGCATTCAAAAGTTTTCTGTATAATTTTGCTAATTTTTGTGAACCTTAAAAAGTGTTGCACTTGCAAATAGATGCATTTTGCACATACTCTGAAAGCATTCGAACCACAGAAATTCTCCGAAAAGCGTTCAGAAAGGGTCTGGCTATTTGAAAGTAGAAGCATCTGCTGGAACATAGGGAATATGGTGTTATTTAATTAGGCATACACTTTTACAATGTATGATTATCATTTATTATTTATTTCACACAAATAGAACCAGATCTATTTTGCATTCTGGAGCACATATCCAACTTTAAGCCTGTTGTGTTTGAATATGGCCGGCCCAGCTGCCAGTCATTTGTCTTGTTCAGTTGGAGAATCCTGACGAAAATGCCAAACTATTGCAATAATTATATGAAGTACCAATGTTTGATGTATTGATTGGCATTATGATAGTTAGAATGATAATACTAATTTAGCATTATTTTTAGTTAGATTTGTAAATATCCAGGCACAAATAACTTTTTATCCTTTGAAAAGAAGATGATCTAGAATAATTACAATGTACACGAGCACTTCAAGTTGGTTTATACAGTATTCACAGTTCAGTGGAATCTGTCTAAGCTGGATTTGACTGGGCCCAAAGAAAATTTTAAGATTGAAAAATATTACTAATGATGCTTTGAAATCTTTAAAGTTGAAGTCACTTGCGAACTGGATGGCTTTTTCTTGTTAAAAAATTGGTAAATCTTTTCTTCATGTGCACGGCCCCTACATGTACCTTGAGCAAAGAGAGGGGACTGTAACTCTTTCATTTTTACTTAACTTGAGCTGGGACTTGTGTATTGATTGACGACATCCCATCCGGATTGGATACTTCAATTTCAATTGTTAATTGGAAGCTGGGTCCATGTTTTACCCTGAAATCCGGAATGTAAAAACATCCAGTTTAGAACAAGATCTGTTTTCAAGTAATGATAATTGTTTTGAAGAATTTAAGGGCCCGGAGAAAAAGTCTAGTAAGTGAAATCCAGGTTAAAAATAGTTCCGTTTAGACAGATTCCGCTGTAGGCCTATATGGTTTGAGTGTTGCCTCTGGCTGTGTATAAGTTGTGTTACAATCATCATGTAAAGATTTATGCCAAAATATTGCCCGTCATAGCATGCCCTCTGATCTTGTGAAATATGATCTAGGGGAGATAACTCTTAGGATGACAACATAAGCATTCATTTTTCACAGCATGTGGATCTGTAGATTGTTGTCTTTGATCTGTTTGTTTTTTAATTTTATATTGCAATGGATACTGCTTAACCATTTAACTGCTGACAGACTTTAGTTGTTGTTTGCTGGCCCAATTTGACACAAAATTGGATATTTTGGCACAACTGTTACAAATGTCCATAAATGTTATTAATAGGTCCAAAATGGAAATAAAACATATGAAAAATACTTGTGACAATATTTTACTGGATTTATTATAACAAATTGGAACAGTAAGAAGGTAAGGTTACTTTGGGGTGTTGGGGAAACCCCAAGAGTGACGGGTCTTGACGTCATCAGGGAATTCCAGGGTCACGTGGCCTTACCTTTATTTCTATATGCTACATGAATCTAAATCTACTATGTTGCAGTTTAACAGAACACAGTTAGAACTAGACTACGCACCTCGTCCATATAGCATGAGTTTATAGGTAGTATGGACGACGTACAACGTTCAACAGCAGTCAAAGGGTTAAACTAAAGTAAATATCAAAACATGGCAAACGTTTCCTGAAGGAGATCCAAGAGAAAGTATAGTTGGGGGAGATTTAGAATTTTATTGGTACTTATATTCATGTTTACTGGCCCATTTATCCAAAATGTAAATACCGGTATGTTTATAATTGTTAACAATGTTCTCTGTAAACTCTAGTCACTTGAGTGACACTATAAGTCCCTCGTCCAGTAGTAAACCTTTGTGTGTTTTGGTTCAATCCCACTGGAGGGCGCCAGATAGCCCATTAATTGGTCAGCATGTTGGCGTAGTAATCTTCCAGTCTTGATGGTCATGGATTTGAATCCCTCAAGGGTACCAACTTTAATTCTTTCATTACCGAGATTGAACCCTTAAGTTGACGTGATATGGGTGACAACATTGTGATTCAGCTGAAAGATTGCCCAAAAGCCAGGTAAAGTCCAAACTCACTTATCAGTCAATCCCACCAGACAGGGGCAAATATGAAATATTCTAACATATTATAGATTATGTACAATATTACCTAAATTTGCTACAAACCAATGTACACTGATATAAACCTGCCTCAAACTGTATTCATATGCCAGTTAAGTCTGATCTATTAAGCTTCATGGTGATCAAAGCACCTTTATCAACTCTCCAAAGGTAAAATCCAAATCACTCACTCAATCACTTATGGCCCCATGCAGTCCCATTTCACTCAGGTATAGTTTCCTATAGTTTGTGATTAAAGAGTTTAAAGTGTTCGTATAAAAGCCTTGTCTGTGTTGCCTGAGATCATTTCGTAAAAATAAGCTCTCATCTCTGTATTTCCAAGTTCCGCTTGTCTTTGTGTTGCATCATTTTACAAAAATAAACTCATCTACAGACGAAATCCATGCAGTTGTGTCCCTTGTGTCAAGGCCATCTAAGAATTAAGTAAATTTTGAAGTAAATGTATTTAGTATTTTACTGCATTAAAAGCATATATCATCACTTCAGGATGTTCCTGCAACTTAATAAAAACACTGAATGGATTTTTAGCTGAGAGTTACATTGCATTTTTAATGCAAAGTAAGCTTACAGTATGTAAAATAATAGTGTGTTTATGTATTCAACTTTTTATACAGCAAACATTCCAATGCATAGACTATGTTGTTATATTGATTTGATAGATTTTATACACAAGTGTTAGATTCAATGATAAGGTCTTGCTTCATCAGGGCTACTTTGTTGGTACATTTGTTTTTCACAAATTATTTTTCTTTGCTAATAAAACAGTTTTATTATTAAGAACAAGAGAGGTTTCCTTCGTTAATCTCGCATATTAATAAGTTGTTATTGTATTGACTGGGGAAAGGGTTTTGGCCCTTCATTCAAAATGAGATAGAGTAGGACCCAGTATCCTCATGCTTGACATAAGAGCCATCTAAAATGAGGATCTTTTGCTTTCTCTTTCTTACTATCAATCCTGTGTTGTCCCGTTTCCTGATGTGCCTCTTGCACATCACATTGCACTATGGCTGAAATATTGCCTGCTGCAATGTAACAATCAATTTCACTCACTCACTCAAAATGCATTAGCAATTGCAACCAAGTTATGTTAAAGGCTAGTCCCATCTATTTTCTGTTAACACACAACTGAACTTTGACTTTTTAACCAATGATAAATTATTCAAGAGCAAAGTGGTAATTTCCAAGTACTTATTAAAACAAGAGTGTGTATTTGGCCATTTGAGCTCAGCCATGTGTATGTGCCCAGTTTAAATAAAATTTATTTCCATTCCAAAGAAAACCTATACTAGTCAAGGGTCAGCAGTCTATGGGATTTTAACCTGCCTGCAAGCAAATATTGGGATAGAATGTAACTTGATGTATTTTAAATCGACAATTCCTTACTTTATGTTTTTTATGGCATTTATTGGACTGCTCCCCGACTGCTCATTAGTGCAGGATCAGGACCACAGAGTCAAGTAGGTCCAGGACCCCTGGCTCAGGCTTTGTATCCAATTACAGCAATAAATTTGAACATGCTTATGTTACAATTTAAGTGGAAAACGTTTTGCAGATACAATGTCATGTTAATGTAACTATTGTCTAAAGATGGCACCAGTGGGGAAACAGCAGCCCCACTGTCAATAAATCTTAGCCCCCTCCCCTATCTGGAAAAATAGAGCAATTCGTTGAATGTGTTTTTTATTATGTTATTTGAAAATTTGTGTATTTGTCGGGGATTCCAGACCCCTTGTTGGTGACCCCAGCCCCCACGTCGGGGAATTCCTGGCACACCCCTGGTATTGTCAGAAAGTCTTTTGTTTATAAGTGAACACAACTCCCAAGTTTGTATTGATGTAAACAGATACCCAGCATTAATTACAACCATTACTGTACCATCTACTGACAAAAGCATGAAGCTAATAAATTACTTTGTATTCACAATATTCTGTGTTGTTTGTTTCCCTTTTCCTTTCAACTGATGCCATTGAGATCTCTTAAGCAGTCCTCTCAAAAGTCATCAATGACTTAAGGCAGGTTTTGATAGCAGTAATGTTACCATGCTCCCATTGCCTGATCCCCACTCCCATCCCCTGTCCCTTCTCTTACAACTGTATCAACAAACTATTCCTCCTGGACTAAAAAATAGGGCACTCCTGGAAATATCCAAAGTCACTCTGTCTCATTTTTGGTTTCTTTGACACTGGCCTGACACCGACTTGGTGATATACATTAAATACACAATCACTCCTTCATTCTCTTTGTGCATTACATTTCTAATTAAAGAACTATGCATAACACAGTAAGTCAACTCAGTTGTAGATTATGAATTCCTTTCGCATCTTCACTTTAAGTGCTAAACTTAAAATGTTTGAGGCATATGTTCATGGCTTGGTTATTTAATTGTCTGCCTCACAGTTGATGAGGGATTGTACCTCACTTATATTTAGCTTCAGCTTGAGACACTAAAGCATTCATTTTGCATTTTAGGAGACAAAGTGACAATGCTAACATGTTTTTTTAAAGCCATGTTATGTTTCAAAATCAGTGTTTCATTCAGGCGAGAGATGGGAAATATAAAATGCAGTTTATTTTTACTCTTGACATGAAATCCATTTCTCCAAAATTGTCTGGAAACTACGTTTTCCAAATCTTCCAGCTCCCCCATCCGCCTTAAATCAAATCGTAGTTCCTTTAGTCATGAAGACTTCTCATACAACATAGTATAGTGTTGGTTGCTTTCACAGCACTGCCAGTTTGAATACTAATTAGTTACCTGACAGTGTAATAGTTGTGTGACAATCCAGCCATATTTGGTCTTATAGATCAGATGTTCAATTCCTGCCTTGGGAAGATTACCTTCAGCCAGCTTGCAAATGATGATAGAGCTGAAAGATTACTGAAGATCATGTCAAATGGGAAATTATTCAGGGATATAATAAACGAAAGACTGGAAGCTGCGTACTAAGTATTAGATGATTAAAAGCTGCTCCACGAACGCTGGTTATCACAGTATTTCATGCTCTTCTATCTGGCAAGAGTGTGCCTTATCATTGTCCTATCAGATTAATTAATACAAAGGGCATTATATGAAAATAGGATTAGCTCTGGATTAGAAAATCACAGCAGTTTACAACCAAATGCAAACTCATGGGCCAAAGAAAGTAAACACTTTAAACCTCAAAATAGGTCAAAGTGAGCAAACTGATACCAAGCTAACAACGGTTGTCCAAACAGTACTAGTGCAAAACCACTCTCCAAAATGCAACGATTGTAACGATGCAGTGCAACGACAAAAATTCGCCCAACGGGTTTTCTGGGTATTCGTAAAAACGTAACAGTGTCCACAACAAGACTGCTCATACAGTTTGCTGACGCTTTTCTATATTAATGACTCCCCTGTCTTTTTATATTTTATCTCAGTTAGAGGGTAGGCAAAACCATTAAACACGCTGTATGTTTTGTGCATCAATCGTGGTATGTACATATTTCTATGTATGTTTATCGTTCCAACGTTATTTTGCGAAAAGAAAACATTGAATTTACCTACGTTTCCAACTGTAATATGAGATCGACTCAGGTTCCAGTTTTTAAAAACTTATTTGTCTGTCTGTCTGTCTGTTTGTTTGTTTATTTACCACCAATACAACTTAGGAACTCGTATTCATTTTAGAATCAATACAAATGATATCAGTTTAAGTTGGCGAGGTGAAATCGGCATGTAATCTCCAAACAAACACAGATAGCGGTGTAAAAGTATGAACAGAAGGATTCGCCTTTTGTGATGTGACGAAAATATCCCAAACAATCAACACAACGCAGGTTTCCCAACTGTATCGATCGATGTTGAGAGAACGTGTTGAACAATTATAGCAATATCCCGACATTTGAAAAGCTTTTATTATTCATACAGGTATGAAACGAGATTACATTACAAAGCACTTTCTTTAATCTATGATTATTAACAACGTTTAAGATGGTGTTCAGGAAACGTTTTCATAAGATTGTTGGCGTAGCTCTCTGTGTGTTTTGTCTCTGGGAAATTTACTTTACCTTGGAATCATTAACATTGAAGAAGGATGCAACACACGTCAAAGAAAGTCAACCAGTATTCTCAAGTCTACTGTGGAATGCAAGAAAAGAGGACGCTGGTCACCCGGATGTAGTTAAAGCCAGCAAGGTAAACACGCTTCTGTCCGAGCTTTCAGAGTTTAATGCCCGACAGTACATCCGAAATGGGAAGCGTTTAGGACTTAAACTCACAGCAAAGAGTGTTGTTATAATTGTGCAAGTCCATAACAGGATAACGGAGTTAAAATATCTAATCGAATCTCTTGAAAGGGCGAGATACATCGATGAGTGCCTGGTCATTTTCAGTCATGACTTTCATAACGAAGACATTAATGACATCATCAGAGACATTAAGTCATTTCCGGTCATGCAGATATTTTATCCCTTTTCTGTGCAGCTCCATCCTTTCGAGTTTCCTGGACTGGACCTGAAAGATTGCCCTTGGAATATATCTCTACTCGAGGCTCGGAAAGTTAAATGTGCCAACGTAAATTATTCTGATACTTTTTACCACTATCGAGAAGCTAGGGTCGCTCAGATGAAACATCATTGGACCTGGCAGATGCGGTTTGTTGTAGAGAGATTGAGAGTGTTGCAAAACTTTCAGGGAGTGTTCCTCAGGCTGGACGAAGACTACTACCTGTCTGAAGATGCGATCTATTTTTTAAAGGAGATGAATCAACTGCGGAGGGATATGTTGCCTCACATTACGGCAATGGTTCTTGGAGACTATGATGAAATACCATCATGGTCATATGAAGACGTTGCCCACATGGTCAAAATACGAAAATGGCGAGTCGGGATTGGGAGGGGTCTAGCTTTCACTCGTGTGTTCTGGGAGAAGTTAAAGTACTGTTCAAAAGTCTTTTGTTTCTATGATGACTACAATTGGGACTGGTCTTTGCAGGAAACCATAGACAAGTGTATGGATGGAAAGCTGTATGTGCTCCAAGCATCTGCTTCAAGGGTATACCACACAGGTTTGTGTTATGGATTTCATGCCAATAGGAAAGGTTGCTCACCGAATCATTACAGGCAGGAAATTTTAAAATTGTTGATTGACAACGAACAGTATTTCTTTCCTAAAGTTTTGAAGCTTTCTGAACATGTTCCGATTGAAATCGGAAATTACCGAAACCAACCGAATGGGGGCTGGTCAGATCCACGAGATCACCAATTGTGTCAGAGGTTGTTCTTAGGAAGATAATATTTGCCCAGTTTCAATGTTTTCTGGACGCGTGGTAAATGGCGTCTACACCATTCAGACTATGTCTTTCAAACCACCAATACGTCAATACAGTATAAACTGATTGGGCTCATTGCATTCGGTAACATGGCAGATATATGAGCCGATCTCAGATTAAAGTGTCTTTAACTCGGAATAATTTACAGGGTAATAATTATGAATCGAACTACTTGTCCAGATCATTCAGTAAGGTCGCTATCGTGGAAAGATTGTAAAACACGTCGATTAAGTGAACATGTGGTGAGTGTCACTGTGCCAAAGCGAGTAATTGTAGCAATTGGTATTGTTGAAGGGGGTCTTTGTCTTCATGGGCAACAACCGGAGGCCCAAGGCGGCCCTTCGCATTTCTGTACCTAGTGTATACCTAACCCATATTTTAGCCTTAACCACGCCCTTATCTAATCCTGATCTCACCCTAATCCTAATTTTAGCCTTAACCACACTTATCTAATCCTGATCTCACCCTAACCCTTATTTCAGCCTTAACCACACTTATCCAATCCTGATCTCACCCTAACCCTTATTTCAGCCTTAAGCACACTTATCCAATCCTGATCTCACCCTAACCCTTATTTTAGCCTTAACCACACTTATCCAATCCTGATCTCACCCTAACCCTTATTTTAGCCTTAACCACACTTATCTAATCCTGATCTCACCCTAACCCTTATTTTACCCTTAACCACACGCTTATCTAATCCTGATCTCACCCTAACCCTTATTTTAGCCTTAACCACTCTTATCTAATCCTGATCTCACCCTAACCCCCTATTTTAGCCTTAACCACACCCTTATCTAATCCTGATCTCACCCTAACCTTAATTTATCAACCTCCGCAATTTAAGTAGAGAAAGCACCATTCCCGACCTTGTTCTGTACATTCTCTAACCTCACCAAAGGCCGTGTTGTCTTCAAGCCGACAGTGGCATTTCAAATGTGCCTCTAAACATGTATTATTCAAGTACCAATTATAATTTTTTTTATAGCATTGCCTATTAATAATATTAAAAGGTTTATCAGTTGTCACTTCACATGGCGTCTTGTATCAAGTTTTACACTTTTATCTATCCATAAAGACCTTAACTTTGGTTATTAATTGTACCTTTTTGTGTCACAGACGCTGAATAATTAATCTTATTCTATGCAAACACCAATAAGTTTAACAAGTCTAGATAAAGGCAAATTTAGCTCTATGGAATACAACGTATATCTCGGTTACTTAAGAACTTTGTTTGCGGTAATCTTTTACAATACTATATAAAATATACTGACGGAAACAAATAAGGGAACGAAGGTATATATATATGAGATAGTAGACAGACAGACAGTGTATTTTAAGTATAAGGCCACAGGCCAAAAATACATGTGCTTTCAATATATAAGTACATTTGCATGCATAATACTTTTCACTATTTCTTCAGTAGTATGTCAACTTTTGCCAAGAAATTAGCAGTATTAAATTTTCATATTGTGTCTCTATTATTACTTTGAAGTAATTGAGAGAACTTCTCCATAGACGGATAAATATGAAAGTATGGGTGGATATACTGGTGCCTTAATTCACTGAACGATGGACATACCAAAAGTATGTGAAGCTCATCTTCAACCAAAGAAAAAGATTAAAACAAAACAAAAGTGTTGATTAACTGCAACAACGACTTTGGATCGAGGTTACATTTCTCATTATAGTCATGCAGGCAGGCCACAGTTTGAGAAGGCATAAAAAGTGCGTTCGTATGGCTATGGAAATGGAAGGTCTATCGCCATTCGGAATTGTTCAATGATCTAATACATTTAGGTTCGTTTTATAGCCGGTCCAAGAAACCGGCAGCCATCTGATTTACCGGTCCAAGCTAAACATGTCCCGTAAATTACCGGTAAACGGGAACACTGCTGATCAGAAAGTGATGGTAAATTGTCAGGTTTAACCCAGATACAAGCGCCAAAAGAAGCAGCTTAGGACGAATACTCCCTCGGGAGTTGAGAAAAGTTGTGAATTGTATATAGATGGTTTCAATGACCAGGGTTATAATGCGTACATAGGCGGATCCAGGATTTTGAAAAAAAGAGGGGGTTGCATGATGTGGTTTGACAAAACAAATGGGGTGGGGGAGTGTGCAGACTGCAAATGTTCCTAGTTAATGCAGTTTTACATAAAATTTAGCTGAAAAAGGGAGTGAGCACCCCCCTGCACCATCTCACTGGATCCGCCTATGTGGCGTGCACAGATTTGTTAAACGTCCATCTCATCACAACTTGAGTTCTTACAGTCCACCTCACGACAATTGTTTGCTTAGATATCAGAATAATTTACCTGTGGGAATGTCATAAGGAAATCATCAAAGCTCGGCATCAGATGATGTCTAATGCTTGGTGCAACCTTGATTCCAACCTGAATAGAAGAAAACGTACAGAGTCAAAATTAACGCCAAATAGGCAGACAAGATAAAAAAATTCATCCCACTCAAGTTCAGTTGAGTTGAAATGATGTTTTACGTTGCAGGGGCAATATTTCAGCCATAACACAACGTGATGTGCAAGGTGCACATCGAGGGGAAAAAAATTCATAAAAGGGATCGAT
>JAUELE010230001.1:0-12148 GCA_031471655.1 Diodora aspera | reverse complement strand
CAGCAACAGTGCTCTTGATGCTTTGATTTTGGAGGAGGGGGAGACATCTGTGTTTTACGTAAACACACTTTCTAGTTGTATCTGTGGAAATCTATATTTTAAAGACGAAACGTCGTCTGAAGATGGTTTAGTTCGGCATTTTTTGTATTTCAATAGTCATTCATGGAAGCTGCTCTATGTATCCAGTGGTTAACTGTGATCCCATCGACATTTTATCCTTCAAGACTCTAAGTTTGTGTGATATATGTTACTTTTGTAAATTATATTCTTTTAAAATAATTATGTGACTATCTCCGAAGCTTGTCTGCTTCCAATGTATACTGTCGTCCAACAGAAAAACCATACAACACACGTGTTTGAAAAAAACTAATGTTTTTGTCACTGTTCATTTTAAGGTTTCTACTGAAATGCAATTTAGTTCACGTCACGTCATTCGAAAACAACATAATTATGTGACAATCTCCGAAACTTGTCTTCTTCTAATGCATATTGTCGTCCAACAGAAAAGCAATACAAAACTAAAGTTTTGTTCACTGTTCATTTTAAGGTTTCTACTGAAATGCAATTTAGTTCACGTCACGTCATTCGAATACAACCACACCTTGTTTGATCGCAGCATGAAAGTTTCATCGGCTGTCTCCAAGTCTTGGTAATATGTTTCGGACGTCAGTATGTTTTTGCGGTCTCAAGCAACAATGAACGGGATGAGTTGGTGTGACAATTATGACAGCTACTCCGGAAAGCATACAAAGTCATACTGAAGGGATTTGAAACTAATACTCTCCTCGCCAGATGTATCACCGATTACGCTATACCATCAGCTCGAACTGTAATATTGTTAAATTTCGTTGATTTGAAATTTTAATGAGCATCATTCCACAAAATCAGAAAACAGAGATAAGCAAGTCGCCATGCCAAAACACGATACGGAAAGAACAATATAAACGTAAAACAGCATTCGCCCGTCATTCCTCCTCACCCCCCCCCCCCCGCCCAACCGTCAGTACACATCAACAACCAAATGAGTGTGGTAATATTGTATGTGAAGCTATATACACTATAATAATATATATTGTTTAACACCTACATGCAGTCATGTAAGTAATGCATTAATAGAAACGACGTTTTAATAGAGAAGGACACATAATACAGAATATGTAACGGAAATCTTTACTTTCTATGAAAGTGAAAGTGGTACAGGCGCAGCTGTTGTTCATGACTTTAAATAATGGTCCTTGTCCCTGTTAGTTCGCCGAAGATTATAGCGACGAATAGCGAGGAGTGTTGTTACTTCCGAAGAATTGTCTTACCTGCTTACCAAAGACACCCAATGCACACAACAAGCACACAATGTAACTTCAACAATTAGTTGTCACTATTTTCCCAAACCGTCTCAAATAACAGTTTCCAAGGGGCAATGTATATTTTCTATTACACATGGGGAATGGGCAAACTTGTGGAACGTGTCTTTGATTCTTGTGAGGGGCTAACTTGAGTTCAGTTCCGAAACAGTAAACAACAATGCTCCATCGTCCGCCATATGACCTTACAACCTTCATCCCTCGTCTAATGGTTGGTGATTGATTTGGTGTTCTTGTTTATTTACCGCAAACTGATTTATAGGTTTTGTTTCAACAAACGACTGCATTTAGTGATCGTACACAGTCTTCCAACAGCCGCCTCGCCGCAATGCATTGGAGGGACTGACATTTTATGAGGCTTCAAGCAACGTGTACCGCGAGTGTGCTCGGTCTGTTTTTTGATCAAAGTACTTGGCCTTTTTAACACTTTCCCATTTCAGTTCACATTTATTCGAACATGTATTGAATGCCTGGAATGCTACGTGAACCAAGCACATTAAATATCCCAATGCTATATGTGTTCAAGTTAATGGTCCCTGTGTGTTGCTGTTTTGACCCAGATTGTTACAGATCAGAGGGGTATAGTGTTCAGTGATGTTATGCATGTTTATGCCTGTTGAACGAACTTTTATTTTGCCTTCATTATAAGGTTGAGAATTCAATAAATAACCATTCATTCCACAGTCTGATTGTCATGGTAATTGATCTACAATGCGTTATATATTGAAATGTTATATTGATGATGATAACGGTCGCTGCAAGTGCTATACTCAACACGTGTACGTATAGGTACAACATCACGTCCATATTCAATAGTCTATCGAACGAAAAATCGTAAACGAATGTGACCTACCTGAGAGCAGCCATGGTTATCCAATTGGAAGTTGATACGTTATTTTGTTAAATAATATAAACGAACAGTTTTAATTAAAATAGACCCTAATGTTGCAAAGCAAAAATACCGACATTTTGTAAAAGCCCGAGCTGTTTATAAAATTGCCTCGTCACATCGCATCCGCACTTGTGAGTTCAGAGTTATGCGTCCTTGGCTCATTAAAGGAAGGCAGGGGAGCTAAGTCGTGGGAAGTTCCGAGTAAAGTTCGTTCACATCAGCAATGAAACGTTTGCTGTTATTTAAGGTAAATGTCCTAAACTTATGACAACACGTATGTTAAGTGTGTGCTTGTAATGGAACAGTACATGTAGAAGCCGAAGTTCTTTTGATTTGTTCTAGTCGTGTTTCCGAACGCCTCCAAGACGATCCGATCGAGACATTTGAAGTTGCCGCCGCGAACTGTAGGATGGCTGAATTTATTTTGTTCGTCAGTTGTTTTACCTGTCAGTGACACTTCCTGCGTAGCAGACGATTTAAATATGAAACATATACTCGGAATATTTTAGCGAACATAGTGCAAATCAATCGGCCTAACTGTAAAGCTGTTTGATTTTCGTTCACCAATTGAGCGTAGCTACGTTATCACGACTGTTAATTAATTGCCTAGGTTGTTTGGTAAAATACGATCTTCATCATTTACATTTGACATAATCAGCAAAGTATACTGTATTTCCATTAAAAAGGATAGTGTATCTTTCATACCAAAACATTCTATAAGAATATGTGCCAGTGCAAGAGTTTAGCTACTGTTCTAAGAAACCGTGGTCTCTATCAAACTATTACTATGTATTCTCTTCTTCCCCGAATCAGTGCTTCATTCGTTATCAGGTTGAGGTAAACCATTAGTGCTGCACACATTAACATTTCAAGATTCTGCATCATCTGGAAACAATATTGAGTTGTTTTAAAATATTCCAGGTAGACAATTAACATTTACAATTGTCAGTGCTTTCTTTTAATGAAACAATATTCCGTCTGTGATCTCTGATAATTTAATTTCTGTTTGTATGTTTTTACTTCCGACGTATTAATTTTCAATCATCATGACATTTTGTTATCCCTTAAACAACCTGACCTGTTTTTCTCACAAACATTGTTTGCTGACACAGTTGAATACAACAATAGAAATCAGAACCTAAAAACCAGTGCTAATCCCTAAAAAGAGATGCGATATGAGCTTATGACATGCTAAAGAATGTAGATGTTTTTTTCGGAAATGGTTTGATGCAAGAACATAATATTTGCAATAATTGTCAATGATTTAAAAACAAGAAGAGAAATTAGTCCCAAATTGGTAACAAAAATCAGCACCGATGATAACGTAAACCAGTCAAATAATGAACCTTTTCAATGGACCAGGGCCGTTTCTCAAAACCATCTTTGTTAAGATCAATCGTAGCGACTCGGTTAATTTTATAACTAACGTCGCAGGCAATTGTCCAAATTATTTAAAACAATCTAGGAGTGATTTTAGGACATGTAGCACAGCTTGAAGCTGCTTTGTCAACTGGAATGCTGGTTACAACTTAGTTTAAAACGTTGACCTTAAGAGTTTACGATCAACTTGGGGCTAAGATTGCTTTGTGAAACAGGGCCTTGACGTTTCACATTTGTCGCTTTGAGCAAATATTATAGGCAAAACTGCAGAAGTAAAAGGAAACTGTCGTGTTAAACTTAATGTGCACTTGTGAAACGTCATTGGTTTTTTTCGTGTACAACGTTCTATACAGATACAGGCACTTGGGTTATTCTATGTCAAGTGGTCCAATTATAGATTTTGGACGGGTGACTCCTTGGAAAAATCTGGTAAACTATACTGAAGGGCAAAAGAAACGATGCCAAATGATTTCAGTTATTTTTTCTTAATGGCTGTATGTCATAGCTTATCAAAATGATGCTTCTTTTGATTGTAATGTGATTGGTATCATTTCGTTGATATCTCTTGCATATCCAACGCATTTGTGAATTTATTCAGTAGTCTCTCAAAATTTGGCATCGTTTCATTTGCCCGTCAGTATATATGTTAATCTATGTTACTATCCCAGACATATACTCGACTGTGAGTTTGCTGGGTCATACCGTTGTTGAAATATAAATGTAGCTATGTCAAAATATTGACCTCATTTTTACCCAATTGCAAATTTGGTCTGGAGTGGTTTTTGTGCTGAAATGTAGCAAACTGACAATCACCGCAGGTGGATCAAAATTGGTATACATTTTGGTATACTTGTGATGACAGTAATGGTTATGTCGTTAGTTTTGTTGTACCTGTTGCTCATGAGATTCTATGGCACTCCGGAAATGGTAAAAACAATAGTTGATAAAAAAAAATCATTTTTCAAAGTTTGCTCTGTTGACAAAAGTTACAGTCCACTAAATGGTGGATGAAGTGTCTGCGCTGGCCTTCTGCGATGTGCTCAAAGTTGCTCCCGCACGAAAACACAAAAAAACATTTGGACATTTGGACATTTGGGGCCGTGGCCATGCTTGTATAAATGTGAAGTTCTACACCCGGCTGTATAAAATATCGTAAATCCATGTTCGGTATTTTAATCTACCATAGCAAAACAGTTTTTTTAGGACAGAAGTTCAGTTGGTTTGGTTGGAATCATGTTATCAATAAACGTGTACGTGTACTCAGGGCACAGTCCCGTCGCGTCGTCTTATCGTGCCGAGTTCTTCCAAAAACAACTGAAAAGAGGCTTTGAAATTCACAGTCTTGACACTTGTTTTTTTCTGTTATTCTTAAACAAAGTTGATAGGAGTTAAAGTGACATCCAGCTTGCAAGTCACAAACAAAGACCAGTGTTAGAAATTAAAGGAGGTCCTGGGATCACGGAGACATTTGTCTGGATACACGTTATAATTTAATCATTAAAGAACCCCTTAGAACATGAAACTTTAACAAGACATCATGTCATGTCTTTTCTAACACTGAAGTATAATTTGTCTTGTTGAAATCTGAAGTAGCACCAGGTGTTGACATAGTTTTATAATACTTGTTATCATATTAAAAAGAAAGGTACCCTGTAATACAGATATTATAGACACTGCTTATTTTCAAATTCTTTAAGAAGGTGTATCTCCCCCTTTCCTCGCCCTTCAAGACTGGTTCTTCTGGGCGACACTGACCCGTATACATATCAAATATAGCAGTGCGAGTAACAAGGCAATGAATTAATACACATTCTACCATGATCAGCTGGTGTGTGAGCAATTTGGTTGGTCAATAAAAGTTATTAAATCAGCAAAATACCCTCATTTGGGAGCGAACCTATTCACATAAGGTGTGCGCATGAATTTACTGTCTTTGGTAGAAATGTAAACAAACATGGCGTCCAAAACAAAACATGTTTGATTTTGTAAAATCTAAATGACACAATCTCCGGAAAAAAATACGGTTAACGAACATATGTCCGCGCTGTACTTACATTTTTCAGCAACAGTGCTTAAATTTATTAACCCAACTTTAACGCAGTACAAAATAGTCATCGATGTTTAAGCTGAGGCGATCACTGTACATTGCCCAACCCAGTCTTCAATGGCTTCATTCAGCAAGAGGGAAACTACTTCGAGGTGCTTCGTAGTTTGCTAAGGAAGATAGTTTTAATAGTTTCATAACTGTGCATTTCAAATTTGAAGCTGTTGTTATTTTAGTATTACATCATGGACTGGTCAGTGAAAGAATAAAAGAAATTATAGAGAATTCCCGTTTTATGTTTTTTGTTGACTTTCAACATTAGCTGGTCCCCCTTGAGGACGATTCCAACTGAACGTTAGGCGTTTTCCAAATTGGTTGGGGTGGAAGGTTGAAACTTTCTCACGTTTGTTAATTATATTTTTCCTAAATTGATAACCATTAAATTTATATCAAAAGCAGTTAACTTGTAATGACAATTTGGAGAAGTTCTGCGACCGTACCACTAGACAATATTTTCCTTGATGTATTAATTGTAACCTGCTACCCCGATCGGTGGGCTATGTCATCAAGACGCTATGGAATGACACCGCCTGCTCGACGCCACGAATTTTCGCACGTGGACGAGTTCAATCGTAATCAGGGTAGTGCTCAACAGGTACAATTCAAATAAGAATGTCTTGTTGTTGCCCGTATTAGTACCAACTGCAGAAACAGTAGAAAACCCATATATTTGGCTGGTAAGTTAAGTACTTTGATATGCTTGATTCGAAATCAATCTCCCCTTGCCGAAGATTCCATTCTGAGAAGTTGCATCACAGCTCATTGAATAAAAGCATTGTAAAATAGAGATAAAGGTGATCGGTTGTTAAGAGGTTATTAATCTACAGGTAACATGCCTCAAATTGAAAAAAATAGCACCTTTATCTCTTATTTAATAACTTAATAGAAGCACATTCCTAACATACGGAATCAAGTATGTTTGCTTGAAAATATTAATGACATTATTAACAGGATCCGTCACTTCCTTTCCTATAAGTAAATAAGTAGACAGTTGATAGAAAATAAAATTTGCTGAGACGTTCGGAAAATCTCTACCGTCTACATATGTTCTTCTTGTAGATCTTTCAGTCGAATGTTCACTTACATGGTATTTTCAAACACCAACTCCATTTTTAAATTTTATTTATTTGCTTAGAGTATTGTTATTATTACAATATTTTCTCTCACTATGTCGGTCATGATGCAGCGATGTATCATAATCAGACACATAATTTCCAAGTGTAATACTGTTGTACCACTATGTTATCTGTACATAGCTACACCGCCATTTAAAATAAAGTGCATGATTGCTGTTCATGTTTCCTTTATCAGAGTATAATGCTTACCGTCTTTTGTATTCACAGTCTCATTTTGTTTGCGAAGAGTCAAAAGCACTGCAGATGTAACATATTTAAATCTGTTTTCACAAATCAACGCAACTCTGTGATCTTCTCCCTCTCGGATGCTTATGGAAGACGAAGTACTGTTTCTGCAATATCATTTCATAATACTACGTTCATTATCTCTTATCAATGAAATCGGGCCCGCGGGGATATGAGATCTTGCGAGAAGTAGAAGGACTTGCAAATGGATAGATCCATACGTTGTAACTACCAAACAGTTTCATGAACTATTTGGAGAATTTCTCACGTGGATGTTTGACGTAGTAGTTCATCCGTCAGATGTCCTCGCACACAACTCGCTTGACACAATAACAGTTGTTAGTACACAAACCTGTTCATTCGATTAGCTGTAGCTTTCCTCATTAAGCAGGGCTTCTTGAAAGCATGTGAACACAGTGCTGTTAATATTGTCATGGGATGTTTTTGATAAGCACTTGCCCTAGTGTAGTTACGAAGGCCTTTATAAAAGCCCAACGACATCCATAATTCATTAGCCCTGATCGTTCTGCCAATGAAGACATTGGCTGAGTGCTAAAAACACCCCAGCTCCAGGCGAGGATGTAGTCAATTACCCTCGTAGACGAGGTTCTCTTAGTTTTGGCACGACTATTGGCAGAAGCGTTTGTCAATAGTAATCTTAGATGCGATTGAGTATTGGGTAATGTTGAATGTGAATGCTGTGGAATTACATGTATTCAAGGTCGCAAGTTAATTAAATGGAACACAACAAAACGTCAGAGTTAATGTTTTTCATGTTTTGCGAGATGAACATGGACAAGATATAATGAACATCGTCAATCGTACGTGACTTAAAGTGTGGGGTCAGTTCAGAACATGAAGTTCGTGTCCATCAAAAGGGTCAATTGGGTAAATTTATTACGTCGTTTTTTTCAGTTCTTTCAGCAGTATTGCTGGGAAGGAAAATAAAGCTTGAAGAAATATTATGGAAAGCGCCATGATTAATCATGTCCAGTCTATTTTAAAACTGATTTTCATTTTTTGACATGTTTAATGGTTAACATAGTCAGCACGTGAAGAAAATAATTTATTTAAATCGTCTTATCCATACATGTACGTGTCAAAATTTGTTGTCATAATCTGATAATCGCCACCTTGTTTTTTTCCTTGATCGTCGAGGTGCGTAATGTAGCCTACAAGGACATTGAATCCAATTCGTCTATCCATTACGTTGAGTAAGAGGCAGGGGAATGATACGATGGAACTACGAGAAGTGATTGCAACACACTGTCAGTCCATTTGACTTGTGAAACCCGCATTGCGTCACTAATGTTTCAATTATTCTTCTGTTAACTGACATAGCGTAACGTGTACACAATATACACATCTCATACTCTTATCTCGGATGACGAGCCGAATAAAGATTTACTATAAATATATTGACCCCCTTTCAAATATACAACTTTGAGTAGCCTATTTATATTAGATTCAGCATTCACAGATGAAACATATTTCCTTTAGTCGCTGGAGGCTGACCAGCTGGCCGATTCCCAGGGCTGCAGGCCCAGACGCTCTTGCATTCATCCAGCACCACTCAGCAAACTATCCACTGTCTACTGCGTAATTCTCTTGGCAAACATTATAAAAGTGAAATACTTTGCATTACGTTTTAAGCGCTAGTTGGTGAATACCCATGCGCCTGAAACCTAATCTCTTCCCAATGGTTCAAACACGCTTCGACAGTAGGTCCATGCTCAGACAAATTGCAGTTGCTCTGAGAACACACGGATGTGACTGATAGACGTTTGATTGCACCTTGGCCAAGCCAAGACTGCAGTTCATTTATATCACTTGAAGCCAATTGCTCGTGTCTTGGTCTGCAGGAAATCCAACGCAGCCGGGGTTAGCCATTAAGCATTATCCTTAATAGGTTCAGAAGTACCATAAATCGCTAAGAAAATTATGTTCCCGTTTATATCAGTCTTAACAGGCTAGTGTATTTCAGGATTTTAATTGCAGTAGCCTTTGTGATAAAATCAAATTAAACAATTTATACTGACCTCCAGAAGAAGTTATAGAAATACAGAAATATTCTCTTCTAACCCCATCTGTCTGTGCCACTGTTCATCAATAGTCTCTTCTGCTATCCTTTTTGGTGTTTCGTCCTGAAACAATGCTGTCTTGAATGCATGTCTAGTACATATGGACCATACGCTTTGTTTCCTCAGTTAACTTTCAAAGTTTTGGTATAGTTTGTTTTGGACATCAGTATACATGGAGGCACCTCAGACATCTTTCCTGACTGACTGTCGACATGTCAGATATATTAGCATAGATTACTGCTGTACAACCAGTATGGAAGCCCCAATATCGCCAGACAGGCAGAACGCCGTGCACTGACGAACTTATTTAACTTGACGAGTGAGTGAGTAAAATGGATTTTTACATTGCAGGGAGCATTATTTCAGCTAAGACCAATGTGATTAGCGAGGAGACACACCAGGACAAGGGATCGATAGTAATAACTAGAAAGCAAAAGATCCTCATTTAGACGGCTCTTACGTCCAGCATGAGGATTCTGGGGTCCTATTCTTTCTGGTGTTAGAGTGACACCCTTGGAAACTCCACGGGGTTTAACAGGTTGGGAAACCTTACGCACAGTCAGTTTATGAGACCCGTGACTATCGGCTCGTCTGCACTGTGTTTAATCTACCACATGCATTCTAGGCATGTATGCAAAATGAGATGTCCAAGACCGTTTCAAACAGCAGCAAAGAAAACACTGTTATCATCAAACTAGACAAGTACCCTCCGATTACGTGATACGAGAGGAAAAACCCTATCAACAAAATGCAAACTAGAGCCATGATCGGGTATAATATTATTACAGTTTGAGCCTTACCATTTTCAACTCAGCACACCAGAATAGGTTTAAAAGAGGCGTATGTACGAATCTTCCTTCACCTTAAGGAACATGCATTGTTGTAGCATTTAGTGTAATCTATTTGTTTTACAACTTAAGCTGTCTGCATGCCCCCCGGATATCCATCATTTACTCCATTATCTATACATGCCGGGGAGATAAGTGAAACATATGACGCACAGAACGTTAAGGTTGTAGACGTGGAATATAATATCAGTTTGCTCCTGGGAGATTCCGTTGAATTGTACTTTACAAAGGACATCAGGATGTTGTTGCTGATGAAGTTATACCAACGATACTCCACGAAACTTGAGTATTGCCATGGGCATTGGCCCAAATGTCAGATAGACCAAGATACCAATGCCCTGACGTTATTATGCCAGGATAGATCAATTCTAAATGTCACTCTAAGAGCATTGTGGTTATTGTTTTATTTATTTAAGGACAGGAATCAATGTATATACGTTATTCTTTCATAATGATCAAGTGCTCACTTTTTCATGGTCTGTTGTAATTAAATCCAAACCAATCAGAAGGTTTTACCCGTGTGCTTTACGCCATGCCCAGTAGTGCCTTGGGCATTGTCTACTGAAGTGGGGCTCACAGGTTTGCCCCTAGCGCCCTTTTCACCACAACATGTTAGAATGTCATTGCCCTCTTCTAAAATTTCCTTGGAGGTGTATTCCAAATAAACTTAAGCTCATCTGCGGTCCAGTATCCCTCCACAGAAACCCAAAACCTCGCTCGTAGGGCTTTTTGTCATCCCCTTATAACCTACCTATATTGTACGCAGCCTACCCTCCCTTGTTTTACATTGTGTTCCAACCAAACTGAATGTTATTTGTGAGCTTTCGTTGGGACACCAACATTACTGAATAGAACCCTATGTTTCCTCCCAATCCACTCCAAAACTGATATATTCCTCGTCATAGGCAGGTAACTGCATGGGTAGTTTTCTTTGCTACTCAAATAGGGATTTGGGTTCAGGAAGATTGATACATAGACGAAATAGGGAGGAGTGCGATACTGGGCAGACTAGACTTTTACTGTATTTCCTCTAATAAGCTCCCTGAAGCAAGCGACGTTTCATAGAGGTTCGGCGCTTATAGTTTAAGGATCATCCTTCATGAACATTACAACTGCATTGTCAAAGAAAAGCTACGGTGCCTCGAATATTTATACAGAGAGAAATATTTTAAACCAATGAATACGACGCTTAAAATAGAGGTCCAACGTTTACGTTAATAGAAGATATTGAGGATGAGGTCCATTTTCCGATAAGCTGTTCATGTACCAGCAATTTGATGTGTGATTTAGAGCAAGATATTACTGGCTTAGAAACTAGTTTTGAGCATTTATTTTCTGTTGGTCGCAAAGTGTTCACGATGAGAGATGATGAGAGGTTTATTAAACCCTTAGCCGCTTTAGTACATGGCGTGTTTTTTTGTTTCGTACGTTCAGGAGACCAACAGTGAAATACATATCCCTTCAATGTATGTAAAGCGCTTTAGGCCTATGTCCAAAACAGGGCTATATATACCATATAGAAAATATACTGCAAAAGGTTTCGTTCTCCTCTGATTTATATAATATTTATTATCTAGACGTGGTTAACTTGAGCTGGATACGTTGGGTTCCAAAAATAAATTATAGCAATGGAGTACAATTATATGTTCCGTAGATAAGACTAGGAACTGTATTTTAGAATTCGTTGGTATTGGAATATCGTTTCATTGTTTGTGATAATAACGTATGTTGAATTTTGTGTACAGTAAATAGTAATTTGTTTAGTATTACCTACAGTGGGCTATACTAGTTTGTCAGTTTTATAATGTAAGTATCCTTTGTAGCTATAAGTAGCTGGAGGCATTAGTTGATAGAACCTTCATTTGAGGCTGGAACGCATGAGAAGCATAACGCTTTTTAGAGGAATTCGGTACATGATTTTGCGGCTGCCGAAGCAGCATATGCTACGCACGAAACGATAGGCCTATCTGATGGCATTTCGTGAATATTTATTATGTCTCCCGGAGGGGGAGACATATTGTTTTTGGCTTCGGCGTCGGCATTAGCGTCGGCGTTAGCGTCCAGAGACATCGTTTCCGAAGCAGAACTCTGGAACCACTGGGTCCTTTTCGACGAAACTTG